>CM031700.1:15237192-15484692 GCA_018466805.1 Hippocampus abdominalis
CAAGTGCCACTGACAGCAAAATGATGTCAGCCATTAAAGATGAATATTTCAAAGGGTATAAAAGTATTGAAGTACACATTGTCCATTCATAGAAGAAGATATACTGTAGTAAAATACCCCCCCCCCTCCTTCCTGCTCTACATCGAGACATTAAGATCAGTAGCTTTTTATCTGCAGGGATTCTGTGAATGTCACTGCGGCTCCATTCTCTGGCTCGGCCATTAAAGTCGCCCCGGAACATGATGGATCTCTCAAGCCGCACCCCACGATTCCTAGAAATGTTTTTCCATTTGCGGCCTATTATGACCACAACGTTGCAAAGTTACATTATTGTGTTTCAAAGCAATTATTGACACTCATTCTGCTTCTCTCCTCATATGCTATATTTCCCACGTATCATTTCATGTTGTGCCCTCCAATGTTTGCTCACTGATGGAAAACAATGGACTGCAGACAGGTCAGTGGTCATGGCAGCAAGCCATCAATCTTGGGAACAGACGGTCTACTGTACCAGGTTGCATGCATACATTTTGTCCTTGACATGCCTACCAAACAGAAAAGTGACCTTTTAGTTATCATGCACATTAAGTATTTTTGTAGACATTGGATGTAGTTACAGTATTCACAAAAATCCACTTCCTTCAACATGGCTGCTTTACGGTAACATTTATTCATCATTATTGCTTTCGCTAATTAAGACTTTTTGCTCGCATTTCATACCTCAATGCACAATCAGCCTTTGTTCCGGAGCACCCGGAAAAACCCACGCAAGCCCGGGAGAACATGCAAACTCCACACAGGGAGGCCGGAGCTGGGATCGAACCCGGTACCTCAGCACTGTGAAGCCGACGTGCTAACCACTGGACTACTGCTTTCGCTAATTAAGACTTTTTCTCATTTTCCTCTGCAACTTTTTCCCCGGAAACCCACGGCACCGTGGATAAAATGCCATTCCCTTCTGCTTATCAACACTTCCATGTTGGCTTGAAAGGCACAGGAAAGAGCAGCTATGTCGATCCTCATTAATCCTCCTGCGAATTAGAGCCAACGTAGATGATAGGAAATTAATGTCTGCAAGGAGATACCTAAATTATTCAACAGTAACAGGGTAATGATGGAGACTCTCTAAGCTGGTTTCTTATTCTCCCGTCATCAGTCCCCCACCCCACCCCCCTTCTCTTCTTGCTTCTCATATTGTATGCTGGCTTTTAAAACCCTGCTTAGTGTATTACTACTACTACCCACTATCATGCGAGCATGCATTCAGCAATGTTGAATTTGGCTTTCATACATATTTATCTTACCACCAGTACAAAATAGATACAAAGTTTAGGGTACATAAATAATTAAAGCTTGCAGTGCCTATAGCTTCTGTCATCCCCCGAGGCTGCAACACTACACTTGGGACATTGCTTTGATATAGCAGAAACTAAACGAAGGCTCGTGAGGGGAAAAAAAAGGTTTACAGAAGTGGAAGTTATTGTATGATCAAATTTTGATACATGAATGCAGAGGAATGTTCAGTTAGGTTTTTATTAGGGGGAAATGCGTGCTCAACCTGTTGCTCGGTCAGTGGTTCTTAACCTTTTTGGAGGTTAAAAACAGTGATGGCTTTAACTGATTTCAACTTCAAGTCAAGCTGTAATATTGTTACATTCTTCACTCTTCATTCTTCTCCAGGTCCTTTATCTGCCACACATTCGCCTAGTGAGAGGGCCACACGAGGGACAGGCATGTGGCGCGTACAAGTACATCCTGGGAAATGTCGTATAGCCATGGGCGTATGAGTATCACAAAGTGCAAGAGAGAGGTCGAAAAAGAGCAGGTACTGCGGGCTCATGGGAATGCTGATACATTTTAATAATGAGATCCCACTTTGGAAACAATCTGCAGACCATGGCCTTTGAGTTAAGATGTAAGAAATATACACTTAATTGTCAAGTTATGCATCTTAGTCTCACGGGTTTACGTCACACACACACACACACACACTCACACACACACCAAAAAATGGCATTTTGAAGGGGGTATTTTATTCATTGAACATGCATATCCTCGTAATGAATGAATTGACCTCCTCTCAAACGTCAATTCACAGACGGGTGGGCCGAGGATGGAGCAGCAGTTTAAAGACCTGTAAGGATTTCAAAACCTTTGTGTGTATCCTGCTTCACGCATGATTTAATACCGTTTCCTTGCCTCATCTCCATATCCACGGCATCGGTCCACCCTGCTGTAGATAACCTTGTGCCCCCTCATTAGTAGGACAGCTGTGTCTCCCTTGGCCTCATTGACACAGAAGTACATAGCAACATACGTTTGCACCCCCTGAGACCATCACTGTCATAAATCCACAGGGTGCAAAGGCTGGCAGCCGGGACCGGGCAACTAATCACCCAGACAAGTCGTGCTGGGGATAAAGGTGACCCAAAACGACTGACTCGGGAAACACAGAGATGCGCAAGGTAGAGGCAGGTTTGCAGTTTGCACTCTCACCACATATCTGTCACAAAATTCAATTAGTTTTCAGTTGTAAAATTGACCATGTTGAATGAATGCTTTTTACATGACATTTAATGCTCTATATAACCTCTTAAACACATGCAGTGCAGTGTTCATAAATAACTTCTTCAGGTACTCCAGCACAATTGAATACAAGCTGCTGGAATAAATACGGTGCATGGCTTGATTTTGTCCAGTTTGATTTTCAAACAGTCAAATTACTTTTAGTTTGCAGTGATGTACAGTGCTGCAGAGGGTGAAAGCAATAAGTCAATGGTATTCATTGATTAAGCCCAAGTATTAAAATCAAATGTGTTTGTCTAATGCCAACTGGATAGTGCATCATGCAAGAAAAGGAATATAATACCGTCACAAGCTGAAAACAAGTTAAAGTTTTCCGCCTCTTTGTCAAGCATTAGGGAGCTGCGCTGAGTAAAGTGGTCAATCTGACGAGGCTAGCCGAGTGAAACTGTTGCTTGCAGAAATACTCAATCAATATCATTCAAAAAAAGCCAAACAATATGTTCAGGTGAAGGGTTGTTGTCGATTTGTGCACCTTTCACCTGGACACCCTATGCCACATTTCGATGATTAACTGTGGTCTTTTCATCGGACCAGTGGCTGCGAAGAGAGGGGCAGAGCTGTCATTTCACCTTGTGGTGTGATGCTGTGACGGTGGGGGAAAATGTGGTCCGACCTTGCAGATCCCAACGTATTGTGAGGGAAAGTTAGGCAGAGTACCCTATTGGAAAAAGTTTCAACTCTCAACCTTCTTGGGGGAGGCAGTAAAAACAGTGTCAGTATGGACCATGTTCCACACCTTCATGGTCTAGGCGGCCCGCCGAAACTGTGGCCCTAAGGTAGTTAATGGTGCCTGTCGTGATGGGAATTCCCAAACTCCTTGATGAACACCAGCAGTAAAGTATGCCTTTATTGTTGATGAGAGCATATTCTTGTTGTCAAGAAGTTAGACAATAATTCTATGACTTGATGCGTTTGTAATGAAGCAGGTTGTCCTGTGAAGTCAAAGAGAAAATGTAGAGAGAATAAGTTGGTTTATAGATAGCTTTGATTCCATTAACATTCTAAAATGGAAATACGTGTGAATTGTTCAGCCCGCTTCCTTTCAGAGTTGGCAATATAAGCAGTCAAAGAGCTCACCAGTTCCAGATCAGCTGTTGAAGGACTCGCACAACTGCTATGTATGTATTTTATTTTCAAGGCAATGCTGATGAAGAGGAAAATGTAACCTGCTGTGTTGCAAGGCTCTAATTGACTCGCTTAGATTTTTAGAGGAGCATGTGTGTTTGTTTGTGAGCAATTGACTTGATGAGCAGACTGTGAGTGAGCCTAACACCCCAGCAAGCCTCTGCACTCAGGGTTTGAGACAGTATCAAGGTAAACCAGGGATGAGACCAAGGAAAATACCCAGAGCTAGACATTGTACATAAGAACAAATTAAAAGCAATGACAAGCGCCCACAATTTCTTTCTTTCACCAACCGATTCATGAACCATGTGTGGCGGAACCGTGATGCATGATCCATATGGATCAAAGATGTTCTGTTGCAACACTAAGGATATTTGAGCGACATGTCAAATGTAAATGTTGGAGCGTTTAAGCATGACTACTGCAAAAAAAAAAAAAAACGACCACCTGTATTGGTTTGGTTGAGTCCCAAAAGAAAATGGGCTAAGATTAAGTCTTCGTGGTGGTCAGAATTGGTGGATGCTGCTGTGTGGTCCGTCTTTAGTTGGTTGGTTAGTTCTGAGATGGAGCACATTCCTTTGAGCCATTGCTTTTATCACATCCATAAATATCTGTGAGAATTTCAGCCTTGAAAGTATTCTTAAACTGATGGGATTGGATTGAGGGCATTTGTTTACACATTGTTGGCTACATTTCTCATGATTCCATTCAAAGCGATTCTGATGATGATGATTTTTGTTGTTGTTGAAGATGCGATAGACATGCTCATGGGTGATTAGTGAAGTTATTCAACTAGTGTTAATAGTAGGAATGCACTAGTTCAGGTATGTTTTAGTGGAACTGCTTTTTATGGAGCGGTCACTGATGGTGGAGTGGTACACTCGCCTGACTTGTATGCAGGCAGCGTGGGATCGGTTCCCACTCAGTGACGTTGTGCCTTGCTCCTGATCAGGGTGTAGTCTGCCTTTCGCCCATAATCAGCTGGGATAGGCCCCGGACCCTTCGTGACCCTGTACAGGACAAGCGGTGTTGAAAATGGATGGATGGAAGGATGCTTTTATTGAGAGGGATCCAGATGCATAACAGTCCGATTCATTTATACGCAGGTGAATATATTAAACGACTCCGATTTCCATTAGGCATGTTGCACCAAATTGTTTATCGACCCATCGCTCGACACTGACACTCCCTGATTAATGACCTTATTAGGGTGGGAGGAGCAGTGTGAGAAGGAAAGATGACAGCCCATTTCAAAACACCAATAACCATTAACGTACCTTACTTCTTCAAAATTGTCCTTTGCACAGTTCGTGCCACAGATCATACATCCCGGCATGTATTGTGTTTAGGATAGCATATTATGATGCAGCGTGTAACTGAGGATGAGGAAGTGAACATATAGTGCACGGATGCAATACGATTTTAGAATATTTTATATCCTGGGGGAATTGAAAGGTATATCATGCTACACAATATGACTGAGGGCAGAAGAATCCACTTTATCAAGACTTTAAAAGGCTGGCAGCATCGCAGAGAACTGGACTGATTCCAATTCCATTGCTGTCATGTAGTCCGTCCATCCATCCATACATCATCCATTTTATAATCTGCTAATCCTCACAAGGGTTGCAGGTGTCCTATCCCAGCTGTCTTCGGGCAGTAGGCACGGTACACCCTGAACCGATGGACAATTTTGAGTGTTCCGTTAGCCTGCCCTGCATGTTTTTGGAATGTGGGAGGAAACGGGAGTACCCGGAGAAAACCCACGCAGGCATAGGGAGAGCATGCCAACTCCAGGAAAGCCGGAGCCGGAATCGAGATCGAACCTTACAATTCTACACTGTGAGGCCAACAAATGAAACGCCCGATTGCAAAATTGAGGGAGCACAATGAAAGTGCTTTTGTTGAGTGGCCTGGTTGAAACATGAATTTGATTAGTCTATTCATAGCATTTAATCCAAAGTGTAGCTTTAAGGCCCTTCTGTGATGATATTGGCGACGTTACAGTAGAGCCTCTGTCTGGTGTTGTCGTTTGAAGAGCATTTCCAGTAAAGCCACTGCAAACCCCATAATCACAGAGTAGGCCCGGTGGTTGCATTCCTCAAACACTGACCGTGAGGCTACTGGAGGTCAAAGTGACCTTTGAGCTGTAGCTGGCTAGATGTGATGTGACATCTGTCTCATTCTCATCTGCTTTGAGGACGCACATCCGTTGACTTGAGTATGTGCTCATACTGTATGTCACGTGTGAAGGATGAGTGAGAGAGGGAGAGAGAGAGAGAGAGAGAGAGAGAGAGAGAGAGAGAGAGAGAGAGGAGCATTCACGCCTCACCAAACAAACGACTGATTCTTCAGGAGTATGAGAAAAATTAACTAATAAGCCTCTCCAGCGCTGGAATCTCACCCAATTTATTTTCGAGCTAACAGGCGCTGGTTAATGATCTGGAGCAAGGCACCCCCCCCCGCCCCCCCAACTCTTCATCTCTCTTTTCTCTTCCTGTCCTCCTGTTGTTCCACCGGTGATTCTTCAGTCTAAACCAATTACTTCTGAGCGCATCTGCTGGTGTGCACAGGTCACTGTTGTGTGTCCAGTCAGACACGTTCATAGCTCAGCTCACAGTGAAAGAAATGGTGATCCGAAGACCAAAAACTTTTTATGTTCACTTGAGAAAACATTGTACTTACATGGTGTTATAGTATTATTGCTGTATAAAAGTGGGCCAGAATACATTTGGAGATGTGTGTATTTCATTTAATTTACTGCGGCCTTCTTATGCCAACGCACTAACAAACTCATTTCTCATCATTCATAACCTTGAAGTGTCATATGTTACAACCGTCATAAATTGATTATCCTCCTGTCCTCTAAATCCCCAAAAGCTGCAAGTACTGCTGGTAAAAATCACAAGCGTTTTCATACAGGTTATAGGTCACATAACATGAAATTCAAGTTGAAGAATTCGTTATTCGATTAAGTGGTGAAGTCCATCTTGGTCACTACGTTTCCTCATTGACAATGCTCCGTTGAACAATGAAACAGAGTGTAAAAAAACAAAACAAAACAAATGTACCACATCCGGTCCAGAGGTGATTAGAATCAGAATCAGAATTATTTTTGTTGGCCAAGTATGTAAAACGCAAGTAATTTGTTTCCTTTACTATGACTTACTCACATTCTGGTGTGTAGCAACATTTTACACAGGTTTGGACATCAATAACTCTTGGCATGCACACAGGCGTTGTCTGCCATGAAAAAGATTTTACGCAGACCTCCGGGCAAGGATATGCAAGCGAGCGTGTGTAGGCATATTACACATAGGCCTTATTTCTGGTGATTGTTGGCAATTGTGAATGCAAGTTCCTTACGAAGGGAGACCAACATGTCGACAATGGGAGGGACAGGAAGGGCACATTCCCAATGAGACTGTTTTGTGCCTTGCTATCCAATTCTGTCTTTAACCAGTATTATTTTGCTTCTTTAGTTGCTAAAGGACAGATTCAACATATGGCGACTTACGTTAAATAGATTTGGATAGAGAGAGACAGTGATATTTACCAATCATGAGCGAACAATACCACAAATAATTATGCTGAGTTCTGTGAGAGAGCTCAAGGGGGAAGGGGGAGGGGACATCACTCTGACGTGATATAACAATTAGTGTTGAACTCCTGTCAGTTTTATTTTCATCAGTCTGTGGAGGGTGACGTAGGGGTGCCATCTCCTAAATCTTATTACAGCATGTGTGCCCACACGTTTTCGGCATACTTATAAAATGACCAAATCCAAATGATCTTATTTAAAAATATACTTAAGATATTTTATAATGTACCAGTATATACTATCCTTTTTTTTTTTAACTCATTCACTTATGTTGACAGGCAGATATATCAATAACAAGGGAGGTCTGGCAGTGATTGAGTTAATGAACCCTAACCCTAACCCTAATGAGAGCTATCAATACTCCCGTCGCAAGCTACTGGTAGCTCACGATGTACTTAACGGGTAAATACAGGTAACTTGTATTGTATTCTTCTGCACAAACCATCATCAGAATTTGGAAGTTCAGGTTCAAACCATTTTATCATCAATCTGGAGTAAGAGCTGCGCACACAGGATGTCCGCTTGCACGTTTTCCAGGGTTGCTCATGACATTTTGCGAATAGGCTAACGCGTACGGCAGTGTTAAGATGCAATGTGCAGCACACAGGCTTATCGAATGAAAATTTGTACAGCTATAGTTATTATTTCCAGCTACTGTACAGCATGTCTCCACATGTATTACAATGACAAAGCATGGAGAATCCATTAAAACGATGCATAACCAGCAGTGGTTTACATCATGGTATCAGCGAGTTATGCTTGGAATCTTGGCTGACCAGGACTGGAAGTACCTGCTTTTGTCAGTGTAAAAGCATCAATGGCAAGTTGAGTTGTACTGCTAAGTGAAGTAGACAGGGAGTAATTATTGTACTCTAGTTACAGTACTCCTTCAATGTTGTTGTTTTTTCTTACACTGACGACACCCTTAGTAAAAAACAAACATTAGCTTTTTAGGGTTTTAGTCTGAGTCTGCAGTAGGAAATGGAGAGTTATGGTTCTCCATCAGACGTAGACCTGGGAGACAAAGTCAGGATCAGCGAGAGGACAAATAGAACACAAAACATAATAATAATAATAATAATACATTTTATTTATAAGCGCCTTTCAAGGACCCAAGGACACTTTACAATCAGGAACAAAACAACAAAATACCAAACGGGTTGAGCAGCGGCAGCCAAACGCGCCAGCGTTCACTCAGCCCCGAAGTCGGAAGAAACCACAAGGGAGGGAGGGGGGGAGAAAAGAAAATACGCTCGAACTATCCTCATTTTGAGGATAGTTTGAGTTAGGCAAAAAAAACTCCAGCACAAGCATATGACAATTACAACAGGTCACAAGACATAAACAATGAAGGCGGTGATACAAGGGAGTGTATGTGAATGTGATTGTCTGGTTGTGTGGGCGTGTCAGACCACAGCTGCTACGTCAAGGTCACCTCATGGAGACAGCCCTGGCTTATCAGTCTATGGCCGAGAAGGAGGGGGTGATGGTAGGGCACTAGCTTCCATGCGTACTTTCATCAGGGGAAGGTCGAGATAGCAGATGTTTTGGTGGCAGGCTGCCTATCAATTCCAGACAGCCTTAAAGTCCGTGGCTTGTGTCTCCAAATGGCGTCGATCAGCCAAATCCACGATTTCTTTCAATATTTGAGCACGAAATCCAGTTTCACCAAGTTGTTGCCCATCTTGCAGCGCCGCTCGAAAGCCGCATCAGTTTGCGGTTGAGCACAGTCTGAGTCTGAGTGTTGGACATCCGCACTTTGCCATCCTTTGACCGGCAGCCTCTTCCAATAGAGCCGCTCCCGTCGGTTGAATTTTTTGATAGATCAGGAAACGCCAAACAGCAGCATACCTGTTATCAGAAGAACGATAATGTAGATGACGTCCACATCCTCAATGGACAGTGTTGACAGTCACACCATTCTCCACCTCCTCCAGGGATCTAGGGTGCACCCAGCAGTAAAAGTCCCCGAGGGGCAAGTAGGCTCCCACTGCCTGCTCTTCTCGTCGAGAAAATTTTCTCTATGGCATCGAGAGACCAGCCAACAAACTCCATGTTTATTTTTAGGATGAAAATACGGCAGGAGGCTAGGAAAAGTTTAGACAAAGACAGCACATGGACTGAATGGCGAGCAGGGAAGGGTGGGGGTGGGGGGGACAGGAGCAGAAAGCAAAAAGCGTCCGCCTTCGTCGAGAGCCAAGCAAGAAGTGAACAGAATTCGGACTGTGGCCATGACATATAAAGACGTACTGCTGTATACCGAAATTTCCTTGACCTCTCTCCATTAAGTGAATTTCAGAATATAAGTCAAGCTCAGCAGCTTTCAAAGGCCACAAGCTGAACCGATTCCAATGCAATCCATGTTGTCCATCACTACTATTGAATACATATACGAGTAGGTCCAAAACATTGTCTCAAAGACATTTAACACTGAATGGCAAGGGTGACCTTTTGAGAAGATGCTGTTGAACCTAGGATGAGGCAATAAGAAATGACAAGGAAGAACATAACTCAGACTTGGAATCTCGCCAGAAAGATGATTGAGGAATTGTTTCTGGCCCCTTGCTGAGGTTGGGCAGCCTACACGCTAACTGAGAAGGCGCCATCACTCTTTCGAGAAATATATGACTGTTTGAGTCTTCCATCACAACACGCATTACAGCAGGCTCGGTTGCAGGTGATTAGCGAGCCCGTAAGAACGGGTGTGGAGTTCGTAACACACCGGTAGCTTTCTATGTAGATTAGAACATTGCTGTTTTCATACTGATTCACTACCAACTGCTGAATTCCATAGTGACATGTTTTCTACTGAGGTGGTGCTACAAGACTTAAGCATCCTTCCTTAGCGGGTATTATCAATGACATAGCATTTGCTCCCAATAACAGTACTCGAAGCCGACAATTAACTATTAGATTGCGACGGTCTTCACCTCCCTCCGCGCCTCGAGTCGCTTGAGGTACAGTACGGGACAGGCAACACAATCTTAATATTATGACTGCTCAGGTTAGATTATACTTTATTGAAAGTCGGTCTTATGAATATTCGATCCCTCTCTTTCTAAGCAGTTGAAGTTAATTACTGCACCTCATTAAAGACGATAATGTTAACATGATTGGTCTTTGCAAGACCTACTTAGAACCAAATTCGTTTTTATCACTAGATGAAGCTTCTTCTCCAAATTTGGGGGTTCACATGTTGAATGTCCTTGCAAGAAGGGCGGGGGTGTAGCCCTTATTTTCGAATATAATCTCAAATTTAGTTCTTGTTATGCGATCCGCAGCCTCATTGCTGTTTTATCTTTCAGTTATTTACGGTCCCCTTGGGTTTTACTCTGGCTTTTTAGATGAATTTTCTTTTTACTTGGGGCTGACTTGGCGACTCATACAGATAATGTACAAATTACAGGTGACTTTAATATTCATATAAATCTCCTGCTGGAATCATTTGCTCTAGCTTTTCAGACAATAATCGATACTTTTGTTTTCATGCAGATAATCAGTGAAGCATAAAATTGGTCATACTTTAGATTTGGTACTAACCCGAGGGTGGGCATTTTCAAATGTAATGGTATTTCCGTTTACCACTGCTATGTCTGACCATCACTTTATTAAATTTGAAGTCTTGGCTCATTGCAACTGACCCCAATCAAAGTTATAGCAGCCGCATTAGTAGTTCCTCGAACATTACTGCGCTCTCTGAACTACTGCCTCTGGCAACTGCTTCCTTTCCTTTGTATATTGATTCAATTGATAATCTCACAAATGATTTCAATGCTATTGTGTTAAAAAAAAAAAATCCCTCTCAACTCCATAGCACCATTTTCACATTTTGCGTTATGGTAGGTAGAGGGCCCCAAAAAGCATGGAGGCAGGAGGAGCAGGGTGGACTGAGCAAAACATATTGACAAAAATATAATTGCAGGAGTACACTGGAAAAACTAACTGAAGTATACAAACAAAGTCATGAAAACCACAGGTAACCAAAGTAACAAAACCCGACGACAGAAACAAAATGTGACAGTTTTAGCTAAAACAAATTATTTTTCCAAAACAATTGGTCTCAATTAAAACAACCGTAAATACCATACTTATTTGATACACTGGTAATGCTAACGCAACAGCAGACGACCTTCAATAGCTCCCACCATTCAGCTCACGATGTCATGCAATTTTTATACTCCGAAGATTCAGAACATTAGTCGTGATTAAGGACATAGTTCCTAAAACCCAATTGAATCCAGTGACTACTGATATTAAAAGGGGCAGTAAGGCTGCTAATGGTCTGACAACCCGTAAAGAGTAGCCCTTACAAAATTGGTTAGTGTGGCAAAACAGACAATTTGCTTGCTTGACCCACTTCCTGGCAAACTTGTTCAAGAATTTGACAAGATTTTAGTATCTTTCATCTTAATATCTTAATTTATCACGGGCGCTATGTCAGCAACTTTTAAGACCACTGATATTCAGTGGTCGACTGGTTAGCGCATCGACCTCGCAGTGCAGAGGTGCAGGGTTCGATTCCGGCTCCGAGCTTCCTGTGTGGAATTTGCATGTTCTCCCCGTGCCTATGTGGGTTTTCTCAGGGTACTCCAGTTCTGGGTGTACCCCACCTACAAAGACTGCTGCGACAAGCTCCAGCACACCCCGTGACCCTTGTGAGGATAAGTGGATCAGAAAATGGATGGATGAATGTTTGTATATCTTGCAAAAAACCTTCAAATGACAGATTACACCTCATGAGATGTCTGCAAATCACGCGAGATTCAAGCACAAGTTCAGCGAGCATCAAAGGGTTCACTTTGCATAAGTTATGCTTCTTTTTGCACTTGAGTGCATGTAGCCATGATAAGCAGAACATATGACCTGCATCTGCAATGCAAATACCCTCAAAATGACACATTTGTTGTGAAAAGTCAGTACTGAATTGTCTTCATGCTAATCATGGTTGTGGAAGGTTTTTTTCTTCTTTTTACACTTGTATGACTAGTAAGGAGCAGAGTATTACATTACCTCTGTAGGTATTAAAGTTCATATTCAGAAGGTGACAGTTTAACTCAGGAGCAAATTTGTTTGTTTGAAAAATGATTAATTAATCTAGAGACAAACTAAAGATCGACAGGCGCCAGTACAAGCAGACAAAAAGATTATTCCTATGATATTTCTTGATAGAGGATATTATAAATACAGTAAATTGATTTTATCATCTCAGCCACAGTTGATGTTTACAGTACAAGCCACACACCTCATTCTAAGTGAACACAACTGATACTCAACCGCATCAGGATCGAATCCTATCAATTTGTCTCCCACTTCCACAGACCTTCTAAAGAAATATGATGCAAGGCTGCTTGGAGGGAAGCGCACATTTATTTCCCTGGTGTCCGTGTTGTGGGAGAAATCAATACAAGTGTCCATGCTGGATTCATCTATATTCTACTGCGTGAACAGAATGCCCTCACGGGGTGGGGTGGGGTATGTGGGGGGGGGAGTAAGACGAGTGGGTGGATTGAGGGAAGGGGTGAGGCAAGTTCAGAGGCAGGGTGACGTACAGAAGGTGAAAAAGTAAGTACAAAACAGAGAGGTCAAAGAGTTGGGAACTTTGATGTGAACTCACACAAGTTGGAGAAACTATCTGGCTTGCGTGCCTCTCAGGGCGTGATTTTGTGCTGAACTGTCGTTTTAAAGTAGAGTGTTTTCGAAGCAGAAGATCAGAATTCTCCTTCAAAAGAAATAAAGGCGACAAACGATGTCGATGAGAGACATTGCAACACACATGCAGTTGTGCATGTGCTTGCGAGCACACACACACACACACACACACACACACGCACACAACATTACAACCACATCACCTGTCATTGAGTGGCTCATTAATCTGACAGGCTTTGGCCTCTCAGGGCAGGCCTCGACGTCAGCGCCCTCTCTCTCCTGTCATGGCATGATGGATCTCTCCAACGCTGGCCTGCCAAGCTGCCATTCACGCCAGCCTCCCTGTGGGCATCCATCAGGAAACACTTGCTGAGCATACTGTTGATCTTATTTGCAAATAGTCACCATGAAGGCTCCATGTGTACACTTTGGTCTCCCCTTTTCAAGAATCAATTTTCTGGTGCGATTTAACACGTTGCTGTTTGTATGTAACTAGTTTTGGGACCTGTGGGTGCACCTGTCAAGTCAAGTCAAGTACAACTTTATTGTTAAATGTGCTGTATGTGCAACATACAGCATAGATGAAAGTTCTTCCCTCTCACAATACGCAACAAGAGGAGCCGCTGCGGGTGCCCGCGCCACCATCAAAAGAAAAGTTCATCTTTCATGCAATCTTTTGACTGTCTTTTCAGCAGATGCGTACGTCCGAATGAAATGATTGGGCACAGTCACCAATAGAACCTAAAACGATTTGGTTAAGATATGGATCAAGACACAGATTGAGGAATTTACTTTTTAGCCTACTTGCATTGGTGTCAGGTGATCAAGCCGCTGTGCTTTCTGTGTATGGCCAGTCATGCTGTTCGTGGGCCCTCTGCAATGTTGCCTATCACTGAATAACACCTTTCTCAAAAATGAGTAACTATTCATCTAACATGTTACTATTTCCAATCAAATTAAAGTTACAAATCAAAATCAGCATGCGTTATTAAAGTGTTTCCCAATGAAGGGTACGCAAACAAATTGCAGAGTGTGCGTGGAAACGGTGGATTATTTCTTTCCCAGTCTAATAACGTGTGGCACAGCCGCTCCAAAAATCACAAGAGTCACGCATCAACTAAATTGTCTCATTGAAGCTCGAATAACTGATGAGAAAGAAAGTAAAATTGCATGCTTGGTCTTGTACTCTTCAGCCTGCGGAAGTATTTTTTTTATTTTGTGGAGGTGATCGGGGTTTCTGCTCATATGAGCTCACATTTGATGTCCAGAAATCCCAAATATTGTGCAGAATGCTTTTATATTGCCACGGGTTGAAGTGGAAAAGAGTAGTAATGTGCATATAAATTTTGGTGGTGACAGAACATGACAAACCAAACAATATTACAATGCTTGCCTCCCTGCTGAGATGCGGGGCAGGGGAAGTCAGGCATCAAAAATGGGCGGGGTCATCGTATCCAACACATAATACATACCCTTTTGACAGTAGCACAGACGTGGGCATTTTGGAATTGATGAGATGCAGCCCGCTTGTGTGAGCTGCGGAATAAAAGCTACAACAGCACATCAAGAAAGTCACTTCCATTAGATCATTTCCTCTACTTTAATACACATAGCGTAGCAATTCGTTTTGGGTGTGACTCACTTTGAACATTTATTCATTCATTATCTGTGGCAATCATCCTCAACATGTCTTGGAAAAATGCTCAGGGTGATAATCATATCACTTGCTGACATTTTCGGTTCACTGCACCGTTGTGTGTGTATCTCTCACGAGTTCCCAGATTGTTTTTTTAGAGCTCACTGGTTCTTGAGGGTTTTAAAAGGAGGTCCTGAGCAAAATGTGGATTACTCTAATCTTTTAAAACCAGATAATGAGTTCAATTCATTGACCTATCCGAGGAGTCTTTGGTTAAAACAAAAGAAAAAAAAACATTGAAAACAGTCTGGCAGCCTCTAAACAGAGCACAGAGCACCAGTCTTTGACGGCAAGCTTGTTTTTACTACAAACGGCATCATAAAAGTGTAAAACCAATCAACTACAGTACGACACGGACGACTAACTTTCACCTTGATAAATCACACGTCTGTAAAACACCTGCTGTGATGAAATGCAGCGGCACATGTTCACACCAGATCAGAAGAAATCCCATCACAAGGAAACAGTGCAGTTGAGATCTTCAGTTGCAGTAATTTTTAATCAGACTGACCAGAAAATTTGCTCGGAGACGCAGCTATTGCAAACAAGTCCAAACAGTAGTGTGAGTTCATGTCTTCACACTAAATGGGAAGTGTTTGGGAGGGGGGGTGGGGGTGGGGGGTTAAGGTATACAGTATCTTAAATATCCCTGTTCTATATATTTCCTTCTTTTCCGATATTTAAAGCTTTTGTATTAATGCAATGGCAACGTCCACATCAACCTACACTCGATCTTCTCTCTTGTCGACCAGTCAAAAAAAAAAACAACACACACAACTCAAGTCACATTTGAGCACAAGGAGGCAACGGTGTATATTATGAGCAGCAACTTATGATGAGAAGGCCAGAACGGGGTAGAGGGATGAAATATTCATGAAAGATGATGGCAAGAGGGGTAGTGGTGAGGCTGATGTGTAACATTATCTACTGTCAGCTTTTGTGGGCACTCGAATACAAGTGTGTGGAGACATGACCCAGGCAGACTCTCAGTGCCAGTTTATATCAGTACAGGAAGTGTGTCATGTCACCCATTTGTGAAACTTAATGCCCACTTGCTGTATGCCATGTGTGATTATAGCTGAGGGGCTGCGCCCTGTCAAATGGAATGGAAATGTATCTATTCGCGGGCTTAATGGAACATGTATTCAGATTTTGATTTTTCCGTAAGGAACATTCGGTACCCATGTAGAACATAATGGGTTGGGATCAGGAAGTGGCTCATGCCTTAGCTACATTTCTACTTTGCAAACCAATACACGTGCATCTCAACATCGCGTTAAGCAGACATCATTGCTCATTGCAAATAAAGAAAGAAAGAAAATAAAAAATAGTACGGTGCAAATGCAACTTCGAGCAGTATTTTAGAGCAGCTCGCGGGCTCTTTGGTTGAGTCAAAGTAGTACCGGTGCATTTTTGTTTATTTATTTTACTGTTACTGTTTCACTCCGAAAATGAAAATAAAATAAAAATATGAACTTCCAATAGCAAATGCACACTTCAAACTGTATTGAATAAATCTTAGAAAAGTGTTTCATATTTACACCGCTTTAAATGATCAGAAATCAGACAAATTAAACTCGAGACACACCTCAATATAAGGCAGTGGACTTTTCCAAGCCAATCAGCCAAGAAAGTTACTAATTATGACCAAAGTAAAAGTGATTACATTTTTTTTCTTTCAAAAACAAATCTTGTAATGTGATGATTGTTCTATTTTTGCATGACATAACCATCTGCTTCTTATGAACACCGTCTTCTCCTCTTCCAAGGTGTGTCACTGATCTCTGCGACAACTGTCCACCCCGATTTGTCCACCACTCGCCCTTCCCACAACACAGACACTCACCAAGCATCTATCGCCCAAATTCCTCTTTCTCAGCTCTTAAACTTTGCTTTGCTCCGAACACTTGGGAGACTAAAAGCTGACTTGGTTGATTACAGGAGCTGACATTTGCCTACCTACTCACCATTCAGCAAGGTCTCTGCAACCGGTGACCTTTTGGCTCAAAAAGCTTGTTGTTTTGACATCTTGGTGATATAAATGCTGACAGGCACTAGGACTCACTTTGTACATATCTATCTTGTACTATCTCATAGCATTTCTCTCTGCACTCACTGCTCACCTCAGCTCTTAGTTCCGATACACTGGTCCCGGAGTCTACGTTATCATCTGTATGGTCAACGGAGCTTGACAAAAGTGGGAGGAGGAGTGAGACGTGGTGAGCAGACCAAAACAGAACCATGTCTGGCTCTGAAAATGCTGGGGAAAAATCAATTATTTGGAGTTGTAGAAGTCTTTGAGCAAAGTCATTCCCATGGAGGACCAATGATTTGGGTAAGAGAGCTGGGACTCATGAGAAAAGGCTTTGAGCTTTGACTGTTAACATCAACTGCCGTTATCAATGATACTTTACTGAAATGATGTTGAGGGGGAAGAATTTCGACATACGACAGGAGTGTATCCATTCCATTCCATTCCATTCCAACTGCCGTTATCAATGATACTTTACTGAAATGACGACATAGAGGAGTGATCGTCTCATTACAGAACATCTGTTCTCGCCTTGCTCATTTGTCAATCTCTCCTTGACGAAATTTCTGGTGGGAGGTGCTAGCATGTAAACAGAGGATTGAGGGGCAAGGGGCCTAGGAACAGACAGTTAGTTATGAGATGGGCCCTATAAGTTCTTCCACTTTTTCTCAACTTCTTCTTCTTCATCTCAATTTGTTGGAGGATTACGGCTCTTTAGTGCATACTGCCACCTATTGTCCAGGAAACAGAAAACGCTTCCCTATGCATAGTCAATACAGTCCACTCAAGCAAAGCCACTGTATTCAGCCCTACAAACATACACAGGTGAGACAGGCGGGGCGTGTTTCTGTCAGTCGTCAGTGAAACGGGGCGTAAGTCAGTGACTGACTGAGAGGTCTGATGGTACTCGACCTAATTAGTGACGATTACACTGGTGGACGAACATCCGCTTCTATCGGTGCTTAGTCGGTCTTTTAAAAAAAAAAAATGTTTTAAGTTTCTCGTTATTCATCCTTGGTCAGAAAAATAAGAGTCCATCAGTGACGATCAGTACTGACGGAATGCCGACCTCCGGTTATGCGAGCGCATCAAGGCAAACTGCGTGCTACATTGCTACGGTGACATTCGTGCAATCGCAACCCACGCGAGAGCAAAGAGGCTTTTAGCTAAGTAATGAGAATGGATGCAGGAGTGAAGCAGTTAATGTATACTTTGATGAAGAAATGCTTTTGCAGCAAAGAAATGTCACAATTACAGTACTGTTTTAACTGTTACATTCTTGAACATACACATAATATCCCTCATTTTCCCAAAGGACCATTTTAAGCATTTAGATGGATAGAATCACACTGTAGCGGCACAATGCTGCTGTGCATATTCTCCTCAAACCTGAGTGTTGTTTTTTTTTACGCGTTAACGGATATCAAGGTTGATAATCAGACTGTCGTTTTCAAAAGCGTCCACTTTATGACACATTTTCAATTATTTTCAGCCTCCAGTACGGTTGCCATGTACAGGAAATTAACATAATTAGAAGCCCTTAAAGGGGAAGCAAGCCCAAGATGTCAAAAGTTTCTTCTTTAAATGTGCATATCTTCTTTGTCAGATGCTGTTTGCTTAAATCTATAGTGTTTCCTCTCAAAAAAATTTTTAAAGCATCAAATCTACTTGCTAATGGGAGCTGCCCCATTTTTAAGTCTTTTCACTCTTGTGAGAGTGCAAAGGATCGCGCGGGGTGCTGGAGCCTATCCCAGCCGTCTTCGGGCAGTAGGCGGGGGACACCCTGAATCGGTTGCCAGCCAATCGCAGGGCACACAGAGACGAACCCACACTCATACCTAGGGACAATTTAGAGTGATCAATCAGCCTGCCATGCATGTTTTTGGAATGTGGGAGGAAACCGGAGTACCCGGAGAAAACCCACGCAGGCCCGGGGAGAACATGCAAACTCCACACAGGGAGGCCGGAGCTGGAATCGAACCCGGTACCTCAACACTGTGAAGTCGACGTGCTAACCACTGGACTACCGGGCCGCCCGCCTGAAGTCACAACATCGGCAAATGACCGAAGTTCACTCACGCATCAACCACCGAAGCAAGGTGGTGGTGAACAACTTCCTTATATGTAAGCAACCTTGAAAAGAACCAAAAGATCACCTCATAAAAAACAACTCCACAAGGGAACAGCATGTTCTCATGTAATTCTTACCTTGCTTTTTGTCAATAGAAGCTGCATCTGAAAAAATGACATTACAGGGACAAATGAGAGGGAAGTTAGTCTCAAATTGATAACCTCATGAGCAATGTCCACCAAGCTATTAACAACTGCCTCCTTGCTTGTGTCCAGGTCACTGGGTCATGACTAGGACTTCAACATGAGAGCAGGCACCTTTAAATTGGTACAAGCTGATCAGGGCTGCTTGAGCTAGACCGGCTGTCAAAATGGCTTCAGTGGAGAGACATGCATGACACAGCCTGCTGCCAGCTGGCATTTGTGGAGAGCAACACGGGGAGAGATGCAGGCTGATGTTAGATGAAGCGATCAGGAAGTGGAGGAGTCCAGTGTCTGAGATGGTTTCCTCGTCAGCTGCCTATGTACTTTCACTTAGTGAGATGTCTGTGTCGCCATCTTAAAAGTCTCAGGGCCGAATTCAAGAGAGGATTGCGTGGCTTTTGTGTGGCGCTAACTGGTAAAAATGGAGCAAACATCGCATATAATTCATAAAGCATGTGCAGATGGTGAAGTGCCATGCCAAGCAGAATGTGTCAGCGGTGGTGTTGGCATGTATTTAGATGAGGTAATATGCATCATATTTATATATTCAATTGTCCATCCATCCGTTTTCTAATTAGCTTGGCATCACAAGGGTCACGGGCGTGCTTGAAGGGCTGTCCTAACCGTCTTCGGGCAGTAGGCGGGGTACACCCTGAACTGGTTGCCAGCCAATCGCATGGCACACATTGACGGACAACCATTCACGCTCACAGTCACACCTAGGGACAATTTCGAGTCCTCTCTTAACTTATGGTGCATGTTTTTTTGGAAAGTGGGAGGAAACCGGAGTACCCAGAGAAAACCCACACAGGCACGGGTGGAACATGCAAGCTCCACACAGGAAGGCCGGAATCGAACCCTGCACCTCTGCACTGTGAGGCAGACGTGCAAACCAGTCGATCACCGCGCCGCCCATATTCAATTGTAATGTTGATAAATATTTTCAAAGTCATTTCCATAATCTTCAATAAATAATTTGCTGCGCTTTGCAAAATTCAGGTGAACTCGATGGAATACAGTAGGTCTGCATTTCATCACATTGTCGATTTCACCACTTCATTGACTGGTAAGGCGTTCTCTCATGTGTTTACATCTACGAGTACACTTTTTCATTGGCCATACCCCAGAAAAAGGAGTCATGGGGAGAATGGTCTGGTGAATGAGGGGACCATTCCAATCGTATGTACCCAGACTTTGTGGACACCCTGAAGTAATAGCAGGTGTTTTGGTTGAGGGAAACAAAACATGCCGGGTAGTTGCCCTCGAGGACCGACGTTGCCCACCCGCTTTAAAATACACATGCAAGGCTCGAGCACTAATTCTCAACATATCTGATTACAACCTTTTCTCCTTGCAAATGCATGTGCGCTGTTGTAATTGCATTAACCTATTACAGCAATCTAGCATCCATGCATTTTCTCTCTGCAGTCAAGGAGCCCAAATGGTTGTAGGTTTATTATTCCACTACTGACCACCATCCTCCCTCACTCCTACAGTATTTCCTCGTGATTCTCATTACCCGGTTGCGATCAATTTGTCCTTCTTTATAATTGTTCTTTTGAAATCCGTTAGCCTAACGCTTGCTTTGTCATTGGCATAAGAGGTACGGTATTGACAATGTTTGTTATTGTGGTCGTTCGGGTCGGTTGTCCAGGTGATTATTTTGTCCTCCAGTGAACACGGCAATACAAATTAGAAACTTATGTTGATGCCACACTTATATTAGGTCTCATTAAACACAGGTGTGGACAGTGAATGGCTACTGTATATTAACCTGATACTATCCTCCCGAGTAATATCCTTGGCAGCTAACCTTGCGATATTAAGACTTATTTCTGAGGCCATCGTCACTATCAGTGTCCTTCAGAGTTATCCACTATGTTCATACTTAATCATTACACTCATGCCTGTGACATTTAAACCATGCAGTGGAGAATGTGGAAGAAAGAGGCAAAGTCCTTGAGACATGTAGTGCAGATAATTTGTTTTCCATATTGACACTTCTCCTTCGCATAAAAGGACAATGAATTAGCAAAGTATATTTATAGCCTTTTACAAGTATATTCTTATTGTAGTTGAACCAAAAATTCTAATTTTGAAAGGAGTGTTGAAGTTACCCTGGCTGTGTACATAGTTTTTTTCCAGCCAGGCTAGAAGTCTTGTATTGCATTGCCCCCTGGAGGCGACAACAAATGCAGAGGAGATTTTCTGCTCGGTCGGTTTTATATACAGCACTGTACTATATAAAAAGATCAAACACAAAATGGTTGATAATTTCACCCCATTTACCGTATTTCCCCGGTCAGCGCAACCAAACTATCCAAACATTACACACGTGCATTCTTGTGAACATATGAGAGTGTGTGAGAGAGAGAGAGAGAGAGAGAGAGAGAGAGAGAGACAAGACTTTTCACAGTTGATATACTAAACATCAAATTTGAAGTATTTTTTTAAAAAATTAAAATGTATGACCAGATCTATGATTAATTTACTGTTGAGGGTTCTCAACCTCACTAGTTAGTCAAGTAGCTTACCTGTACGGACAGATAACACGTCACATTTAATCAGTCATACTAATAAATTATTAAAATCTCAGTCCCAGTTCATTTCCAGCACCCAAGACGCAACAATAACAAATCTTCACACAATATCAACATCTTCATTTTCGGTTTCTATGAATAACCTGACAGTTAAACAGAGGGCATCATGAGAATGTTCTGTCAAACCTGTAATGTCTTCTATTTGTGATGAGGCACTGGACAAATGCCACTCACTCACTATGGTTGCCAATTTCCAAAGTTGTCTAACACTAAATTATGATGATTCTTTGTGTAAAATATCACTGTCAGGTGGAAACCTCTGTCAAAGTGGTTCATTTCATATTTTCTTCACAAATCAATACTACTGGTCAGTCCTCACGTGGGTCGGTTATTTATTTATTTATTTCAATTTACTGCCCAAACTTATTTGTTGAAAAGGGCTCACCCAGTTTGACGATGCAATGGCAATGGCTAAAGAATGATACCATGTTTTGTTTTCCTGAAAAGTGACGGTTTTGTACATGTGTGAGTCTGCTCGACAACAGCGATACGCGAGTTTGGGAGGAAAATGAAAAACTGCATTACCATTTAACTTTCTCAAAAAGTGTAACCAATTGAATAGTTCCATTTCTATTGAGTTAAATTACTCAGAAAGTTCTCTAAAAAATTCTCCTTTAGCCTACCACTCACTCAATCGTTATCGTATTTTGTGGTCTATGTTACAAAAACAGTATGAGAGAATTTAGAGGAAAAGGAATCCACAACGTGGAATCCCAGGTACCTTCCGTGTTAAGTAGTTTGTTTGTTTTTTAATGTTGTGGGCTGAGATGCCACATGACATGCTCAAGTCCTTAATAACTACTGACCCCGATGGCAGACAGGACACATAATCAAGTCTTTTTAAATACCGGGAGCAACAAACCAATTTGCATTATCTAAATGAAGTACATGTACATAATTTGATCACAAATGTGTTAAACAATTAATTAAATGACACCCCCCACCCCACAAAAAAAAAAAATCACTCCAGTGCATTTGAGAAGCCCATGAGGGTGTTGTAGGGTAGTTTTTTGGGGGGGGCTTCTTTTAAATAAAACACATTTAACTAGATAGTCTACTAACCTATTGAAGAGTTGAATGCATTAACTTAAACTTGCAATTGATGCAACGCTGAAGATTTTGTGCACCGAAACTGACTTGACGAACAGTGGCCATGATGGTAAGCAGACTGTAAAAATGTGCTGGGAAAGTAAGTTCTGTCTCATGTCCGTCGGGCCTTCTGCCTTTTGGCCTGACGTTTGGCTTCATCCAAGACAGCACTCTCGCCGGTGGCCTGGGCCATGCTCCTTACACCTTGAATACGATTCATCGTCTGTTGGAGGAAGGGAATGACCTACAAGAGAAATCAGGACAAGAGTTAACAAATGCAGTTGAACACGTGGTTGCTGGCATGTGGCGCTTAGATACCTTTTCATGGTTGTATGCTGCTAATAGAAGTAGCAAAGTGAGGGGTAGAGCAATGTAGGAGCCCTGGGCAACGTCTTGGTCTGGCACTTTGCGCTGCAGAAGAAGACAGATTAGCACAAATAAAGACATAATTACCCAAAACAAAAGCCATATCACATATTGCTTACAGTTGGGTTGAAGGTGAGGGTGACGTGCTTGTGGTATCCGGTGGAAGTAAAGGAGACCTGAGGTAGAGTGAAGTCATACTGCGTGCGGGACAGTGTGGAGTACAGCATCAGAATGTAGCCCTGAAGAGACGGGAACAACACAACATCACGTCATTGATTGGTAAGAGAAGATCACAGACGTTTTCGGACAGGTAGGCAGGTTGAACTACAGTGTATTTGTATTTATTGTATTTGTATTTATTGATAAATGTGCCATATGTGATGAAGAGGAATTCAATCTTTGTCTATATAAATGACATCTCCATAACCTTTATTGGATAACTGCGGTGTTTCGGGAACTCACCACAAGCCAATGACTGTAAAAAATGGGTTTGCGCTATCGTAGCTAACTGATGTTCATTATAATGTGAGTTATAACAAATAAG
This sequence comes from Hippocampus abdominalis, assembly GCA_018466805.1. Taxonomy (NCBI): domain Eukaryota; kingdom Metazoa; phylum Chordata; class Actinopteri; order Syngnathiformes; family Syngnathidae; genus Hippocampus; species Hippocampus abdominalis. Next base: position 15,260,755 of record CM031700.1, read on the forward strand.
TCCTCTTGACATCTTAGGTACTGGGCAATCAGCTTGTGATAAATGTCATAGTAATCTTAAAGTTTTCCGCATCACACTTTGCAGAAAGGGGATGCTAGCTGAAGTTAGCTCTGCTGTGCTAACATCAATTCATTAGCTCAATTGTCATGCACAGTCCTTCTGTGGCACAGGGCTTTATCCATAAATGTTTAAATATTAGAGAAATATTGCCCCAAGCATCTAATATCTCGGAGTTTATTTGTTAAAACTTTTGTGATAGATTGCAACTGGGAGAGTCGGCAGTGAATGAACTTCAGTATTGCTCTGAACAATTCTTTATATTTCATATTTGAGGTGCACCAATATACTTCAAGACAGGATGATACCTCTCCATCCCGGTCCAGTGGGGGGAAATGGAAGAAGAGGGACTGGCCCAGTGAAACACTGTGGAGGGGGTTGTCCAAATTGTCACTCCTGTATAGCTTTACCTGAAGACGGGTGCAGGGACGGAAAAGTAAAACTACTAAACATCGATGATCTCATACATTTTTGCAACATGAATAATGCCAGGGATTTAGATCATGTTAATTTAAAGATGAACATACCGATAAAGTTGTGAGATGTTCTGGGGATGTAATGACATTCCCGCTAAGGTCAAACTGATTGATTTGTCGGAAGGCGATGATGTTGACTCCCTCAACGTCACTGCTGCCGACCTGAATAGGAGAGTGAACATGGTGCAGAATGGGCAGATACAGCTTGGACTCCAATTAGAGATAAAGCTGCAAGCAAGTCAGACGGTGTGAAAGACTAACGGAGACTTAGGAAGAATTAAGGCCTTTTTGGCCTTGCAAGAGAGATTAGAGGGGCTGCACTTCTCAAAAGGAGGACAAATTACAAAGTGAAAGGTTTCCAATTTGCAATGGGATTATCTGTGCTTTTGTTTCGGTGTGCGGAATGAAGCCATGAGATATGTCACACTCCATGTTCCCACACAGCCAATTTCATAAGGAAGGAAAAAGAAAAATTTCTCTGACAGAAATGTTGCAGTGAACATCTTTCAGAGAACTTACTATGATATGACAAAGTGAAAAAGTTTCTCATATAGTCTCAACGACTGTGAGTGACACCTTTAGACAAGATAAGGGGAAACGCCACCTGTACACCACGGTTTGGGGCAGTTGGATTTTCCACGGCAAAATAGAACAACCACAGTTGCTGCATCAAATATATCAGTCTAAAGAGGACTCGATAAAAAATCAAAAAACAAGTTGCTCCTGTATTTACTTAGTCACGTGAATGCTCCAGTGCTCTCAAGAATAACCTTTTGTCCTGGTTGCAGTGGGGCGCTCACAATTTTTCCTTGGTTTCACCAATCAAATGTGAAGAGCACGTTTCATACATCATCCTGTAACTAACTCACAGTGCTTCACATTGTTAAAAATCTAATTCCAGCAGTGATGGTTCAAAGCACAGTGAAAAAGGAAAAGGCACAGCTCGAAGCCAACCACGTTCGAGGCAGGCAGACTGACGGCCAAGGCTCCAGCCGCGGCTCTCGTTCAAGTGAAGGGGAGCTAGCGGTGCGTGTTCTAGGCCAAGATTGGGACGAGAATACGGGATACGTTCGTGGATTTATACATGAATGGACTAACAATGCCACTTACTCACTGTAGCAGGATGTGAAGCCACGAGCAGCCATTTTACAGTCACACTCGTGAAATGGGCCTAACTTGAAAACACTGATTTCTTCTTGACATTATTTTCTCTCTACGGTGATAATGCCACAGTAAGTGGCGTACGGTTGCACCAATAAGTCTGGGAAATTCGGTAAGGATGCGATTCTAAATGATCTCATAAGTTATATCTCAGAGTGCTAGGCCAAGATTGGGACAAAATTCACTGCAAAATTTAATCCTATCCTCTGGCAGTCATGAGTCACGATACTGAGATAATCCAACGCAAACATAAAGTTCGTTTAACATTGTTTTCAGAAAAAAATAAAAAATAAGAACAATAGAAGCACTCTGTACCAATGGCAATGTAAGATAACTGCACTTCTGGCTTCAGCGCGAGGGCTCAATTGTTACTCCGTTATTTTATAAAGTGTAATGAAAAAGAAACCACACAGGGTAGACCAAGCTGTTTCAGGGAAGAAACAGTACAATGGAAAAGGGTATTGAATCGCAGATACGCTATTAACTCAGAACCCAGCTCTGCAGCTATTTTCCAGTGGCAAAGAACACCATAAATACTGAGTGAAACTGTAGTGTATCCATTGGGTACTTTCTAGTGATAAATGCACAAACTGATGTTTCCACCTACCTCGATGGCTCTTTGTTGGGGTAAGGCTCTCTCTATGTGGTCGTTGCCTTCAGCACGCAGTTGAATCAGGTACTTGCAACCAGGCTGCAAAAAAAATAGTAAATAGTGGACCGAAAAACTGAATAGTCAAATGCTAGTTGTCTGTACAAAATGACTTCAAGTACAAAGCGAAATCTGTAAGTCAAAGGACTCATGCAGTTAAAGGTGCCACTGTAATAATATTGGCGGATATCTGCAACCAGCTCATTGGCATCCTTACCAGCAGACCTCGAAGTCTGAAGCGACCTTCCTCATCAGTGACAGTGTCCTCACTGTAGATGCTACAGTCTCCTTGACCCACCGCTTCCACGGCAACGTCCCTCTCCGCATCACCACTCAAAGACTGCACTGCTCCGTAACAGCTGCGCACAAAAGTACAGGAACAGAAAATGGATTGGACAACATCTTTTTTTGGATCTGCTTCATGGTGCTTGTTACAGTCAAGATGAAGAGAACTGGCAGTACCTATATGCGGTCTTAATTCCAGTTATATCGATACTGAGGATTTGACCCTCTTCCACCGTAATCATCTGGGATGCTGGCTCAAAACGGAATTCTTTCATCATGGGCTTGAAATAGTACCCACCTGGACTCTGCAGAGGATGAACAAAGTCAACGTAAAATGAAAAGCAGATCACATGACAAAACAATGACTGCGTAACAGCCACCCCCGGAAGTGTTGACGATCGCCCAAGCAAAGCTTGCAGTTTTCTCTCTAGTATAAACACTAGGTTTCTCCACTAAATGAAGATGAGCATTGGGCCACTTTGTAACGTCTTCTTCACACTCTCATGCCATAACGATTAGAAAATTGCTTTCCATTTTGCAAATTTTTTAAAGTAATTTTCGTGATCCTTTAGGGTCTTTACTTTAGGCTTGAGCACATGTTAAGTCACCTCACCGTTCTTTCCGCGCCAACAATGAACATGCATCCCCATTACGACGTTTTTGTTGAAAAACTGAAAATGTGTCATCATATGTATACATATGCACATACACATTTAATACAACTGGGTATAATAGTATAAAAATGTACATTTGTGAAATGTAAAATGAGTCCCTACCAGGTTATTGAATGTGAGGAGGCCGGTGTCCTGAGTCAACAGGTTGGAACGAAATTGTCCGCCACTTAGAGACAGAAGGACTCCCGACAACGGTTGACCATCCTCAGATTTTATCTACAGTACATGGACACAAAGGAAGAACCATGGTTAATATATTAAAAATTTCACATTTGTTTGAGAACCAAATGTTATACTTGTTTTTAGCCATTATTGTATTAAAATAAAAGTGGTGAGATAATCGGCAGAGATGCAGTCAACAAACAGTAGGGTTTAGAGAAGAGATTTGTATCGATAAGGGGACTAGAGCTGTGCTAAGTATCATAGAGTCAACTTACAATGTCTATTGTAGGACATATTGTAGACGGATGTAACAAAGAATCTGGTATTTTTTCAAAATAAAACATATCTGTATTTGAGATTCCAAAATAAATAATACGCAATTAATGTTAGTTCCTTTTCCTTTCTGTGCGGCCCGGTACCAAATGACTCACGGACCGGTACCAGTCCGCGGCCCGGGTGTTGGGTACCGCTGGTTTATAGTGTTAGTTTTACCTTGCCTCTATGGAGGGAATCCTGTAATTTCTTTTCCTCCGCTTAGTAATACTTGTACTGGATAAACACTATGCACACTGTAATATAATATTTACCACAAATTACAGTCAAACCTCGGTTTTCGTCCATAATATGTTCCAGAAGGCTGTTCAAAAACCGAAATTGTTTGAAAACCGAAACCACGCTCTTTTTAAAAATAAAAATGTTTACTGAACACGTCTGCTCACAATGGAAAGCAACACGAGGAGGCGTCACTTCCTCGTCTACCCGAGGAAGGGTCACTTCCTCGTGTAAGGAAGGCGAGAGGAGTCAAATGGTGCATTCAAGTGTGCTCAGTTTGTTCGAGAACCGAAATTTGTTCGTCATCCGAGGCATAAAATACTCGAAAACCGAGGTTTGACTGTGTGTGTATATATATATATATATATATATTAGCCAGTTAATTCAATCTGTCAGACAATTGTAACTGATCTCAAAAGCAGGGCAAAGTGCTCTAAATTACAGATGTAAAAAGAGCTGAATTACTGAGATGTAAAACATGTAATGCAAGTCTACCTTGAAGGTGATTCCAGCCAGAGCAAACGCCTTGAAATCTCCCTGGGTTCCTTCCATGTGACTCAGGACAAAACCCTCTTTACTGGCACTAATGTCATACTGTCTGTCACTGTGAAGTGGACCCACACTGCCAAGACATGCAAAGAAATAAAGTGGTAATGAGAACATGTCACGATAAATCAAAATTCTTCTCAATTTTAGCAGATATTATAACACAGGTTTTGACTTTTTTGTGGTCAGGCCAAAATCTGCTGAAAATCATCAGAAAACAACCCTAAAATTACCACGGAGTCTGTTTTGAGGGGGGTTTCTATTCTACAGACACCAAGATCAGTGGAACTGTTCACATGAAGAGTGAGGACCTTTCATCAGTTTTCTGTCCCACTGTCTCTGACCCAAGTCCTTGCCCATGTAAGATTTTTTTTTTTTAAATTTATCTTAGACCTGTACAATCCGAAAAGTGCCTTGATATAACAGTTTGCTGAAAATAGTCACTCCCCACAGACTTAAAACCTATTGACAATGGAACGCTTCAAGTGTTTCTTCATCAAGCAGTGTTGGTTTCTTGTACCTGTATGCACCATTCTCATTGGTGGCCACAGTGATGAGTGGTGTAGCAGCTCCCCTTTCACTAATGGAGACCTCTACACCTTGGAGCTCTGGTGACACTTTGCCCTCCAGGAAGAGCCCTGCCCGACCCATGATGTCCACCATGCGACCAGGACATGACTCTGTATGAGACAATTAAACGGAGAAAATGTATTAAAGAAAAAAACCAATTACTTAAAGTGTGTGCGTGTATATACGTATCTCTCTCTCTGATTATTCCTTTTTAACCTGTAGTACAAGACTTTAACACAACCAACCAGAGACAGATAGTGTGAGTGATGTGCCATGCACTTGCAGGTACTCATAGCGGGTCGAATACTGTTACATGATTTTGAGATTATGACAAACAAATTTAATACATTTGTGGGTGGGAATTTATTTGACTGGAATTGTCACGAATCGCACCTCCTGTGATCGTGGCCTCCACTTCAGGGGGGTAGAAGAGAAGCTCCTTGGAGGAAGGAGTCACTGTAATTTTCTCTCCAGCCCTGCAACATACCGTAAAATATGAATCATAGATTCATGGGTTAGCACCAATCTGTTAGTTTAAATAGACATACTTCTGAAATTATTTTTCTGTGTAAGCAATCAAATAGCAACAGCATTTCTGAATATGAGTAAGCGCTGTAAAGAGCTTATTGAACATTAATGTGAAATGTTATTTTGACATGAATATTAAATGCAACCGACCTGGCCCAGTAGGAGAACTCATAGTGGAAGGGGCCTGTCAGCTCGTCAGCCTTTTCTTGGATCGGAGGACTATCATCCTTGGCCGCTCCTTCCTCTTCAGCAGCTCGCCGTTCTCGTTCTTGGCGGCGCAACTGTATCTCCTGCAGCTGCTGCTCCTGCCGCTGCTCCTCCAGACTTCGCAAGGGGCCAAGAACCAGCGCTGGCTCACTCTCAATAGATGATCTGATAGGCATTGCAGAGATTTAAAAAAACAAAAACAACAGTCTAAGATGTGTATTGAAACACTGTTACAGAGCAGCTAAGATGTCTACATAATTATGACTTTCAGGTATTACTCAGATGGTACTTACAATGTATATCAATTTAATTCTTACATTATGTCTACGGTATGTGCTATTATATCTACTGCAGTGGTTCTCAAAGTGTGGTACCAAGTACCACTAGTGGTAAGCGAAAGAATCATGAATTAAATGTTCAACTGTGCATAGTTTAATAAACTACCAGACAACTTTTTAAAATCCTGTAAAGTACATTTGTGAAATGCAATTCAATTTCAAGAAATGCTACTTTTTTTTTTTTGAAAGGCTGTACAAATAGTTAAGTAAAACGGGTTGGTTTGATCAGTTTGTTGTGATGTCACTTGTTATTGTTATCAACTTAAATATAAGCTTGATTGACATTATATAAATACAATATCTAGAGCAAGAAGCCAAAAATATATTATTTATTTTTCAAAATTTCATTGCCACTGGTGACCAGTTGAAGGTGTCGTCTGCCTTCTGCCCGAAGTCAGCTTGGATATGCTCCAGCGACTCACCGCGATGGATTCCATTACCAATGTTCAATATTTTTGAGAATAAAAGATTATTTGCTCTGAAAAAAAAAGAGATACTCAATTTAAGATCAGCAACATAGAAAAGGACCCGGGGATGTCCCAAGACACACTGCAGAGACCATGCTTCACGGCTGGCCTGTGACCGCCTTGAGATTTGCACGGAAAAGCTGGACGAAGTGGCTGGGGAGAGTTAAGCCTGGGCTTCCTTGCTAAAGCTGAACAACCCTACCCCGAATGAGCGAAGGAAAAAGAATGGATGGATCATAGTGTTTTTTTAATTGCCGTTGTTATTTAATCATCATCCAGTGCAAGTGTTTCATACAATAAAAGCAGTTTCATAGTTGAAATGATGCCACTCTCACTTATGAATAATTCTTACCTGATGGTGACTGTGACGTCTAAGATCTTGTCAGTGGTGATAAGCCCCGTCATGTGATGGCGCACTGCAGTAAGAGTCAGGATGCTGGGTGCTGAACTGTTAAGACAAGGTACCATATCACCAGACGGAACTTGATGCAGGTAGATAAGAGTCTCTGTAGTTTTACTTACGTATCATAAATGTAAAAATCCTGCTCGAACTGGTGGCAGGAGCGAGGGGTGACTTTGTACACGCCTGGAAGAGACATTTTTAGGTAACTACCCCCAAACTGGTACATCCGATTACTCTTGCTCACTTTGATTTTTTTCTTTCATAGATAGCTAACTCATACTGTTTATTTGTGTTAAGGATAATGAAGCTAACCAGGTTTGGAGAGGCAAAAACGGTTGACTCCCTTGGAGAGATTGTAGATGCCCACATTCTCAGGTTTGCTGCCATCCTGAAAGAACTCCTGCACAGCAACAAACAGTGAATGTAAGAATCTCATCACAAAGGTTCACCATCTACATATGAATGGGTAGATACTGACCAAAGTGATGGCATGGGAGAGGGAACAGCGTAGGATGTAGCCAATCTGCCGGAACTCGACCCCCAAGATATCAGCGTCCTCAACCTCGACTTCCATGGATTTATGTTTCCAACACCATTCCTCATGAGAGATGCTTACTAATCAGTGTAAAAGAAACATTAAGAATCATAAAGCAGAAAATGTTGCAAGTGCATGGGAGATGCAGAAGCCTAAAAAATGTCGAGTCAAAGTCTAGATTTTTTAAATGAAAGTTTAGACTGTGTTATGATTTCACACTATTTACTTAGATACTGCATCTGTTGTCAACCATGCAATGTGACTTGGTGCTAGGTTGTAAACCAACGAGATGTGTCAAGCTTTAGGACTAAGGTTACTGTTTACGGTTCCTGACCTTTATATTTCCCAGGTAGAACATTGTCAAAGGAGAAACTGAGGATATCACCGCTGCCTGTCAAAGGCATCGTCCTTCTCTCTCCTTGACGGCTTACTGGTTGGAGTGTGACTGACAGGTCATCACAAGATGCTATAATTCAACAAGAGAGTATTTTGTTTTTTCAAATGAAGTTTACATACAAATACAGCAATTTCAAATATTTTCAACAGGCAGACTTTACCCAAACAGTAGACTTTTCCAGAGACAGAGGCCATGAACTGGGTAAAAAGAAGATCTGTGAGCGGCTGGTCCACAACTGAGAACTCTAGGGCCTGAGGCTGCAGAGCCAGGCCCGCTTTCACATCAACCTCAGGGAGAGACACCTACACGCACGCACACATGCACACAGTGGGCTTGTTAGCATGTGCAAGGTATTTTTTTCATTGTAGAGTATATATCTGTGGGAAATGGGCAATGACATGGAATGAAGAATTGTGCACTGGAATGTATTAACAAAATACAGTACATTGTAGTATCAATGACAGAAATCGTTTTCAGAGAGGAGAATTCCATTCACCCCTTCTTAAGACATCACCTTATATTAGTGGAGGGGTTTGTGTATTCAAATGATCCTGGAAGTTAAGTTGTCTGAGGCTTTGTGCCCGTGGCAGGGTCATCCGTGGCCAATGGGTCTTTGGTAAGGGACCAGACAAAGCACGGCTCAAAAGACCCATTTTCACCATTACAATCAATGGACTTCATTTCCCTTGTTTGGACATAGGTCACCAGTGCCCCCACCCTCTTTTCTTGGCCTGTGGGACTCCTGAGGCACCTGATGGGTACCGGCTGGCGTAACGGAATGTAGCTTTGGTAGTCAGTGAGGCAAAAATTTGGGTGTGGGAGGAGTTTGCTTAGGCCAGGGGTGCCCATTACGTCGATCCTGATCTACCGGTAGATCTAGGACTCGTCCCAATTAGATCCGAAAGGTGTAGAGGAGAAAAAAAAAATGTACATGTTAGTCATATGTTTTTTGTGTTAATGCACACTGCACCCTAATCATCCTATCAATCTCATTTTCCCAAAGAAAGATTTTAAAATTAAAATAAAGCAGGTAAATCTTTAACCTACGGTGGCGCGTGACTACGTCAGCGGAAGTTGTTAGCGCTCAGCAGTCTGCAATTGCAGCTTGTGATCAGAGCTGTTGCGCTTTATCTTTGATTGTCCTTATTCTCATTCAGAGTTTGCTTCGTGTACAATTCACCGAGGGCATGGGCAAAGAATAGGAATCTAGAGGGCTGAGGGAAGCACTTTAAAACGGTACGTGTTAGCTACGATAGTCAACAGGATGCAAAAGTGCATCGCTTGCTTCCGTGTTTGGCTTCTCATCATGGTGCGCGTGCGCGTGCGTGTGCGTGTGTGTGTGCGCGTGCGTGAGCGTGCGCGGTAAGGGGCGATCCCGGGAGGTTGGTTGAACGAAAAGTAGATCTTAGGTCCAAAACGTTTGGGCAGCCCTGGCTTAGGCCATGGAGAGCGACTTCTGGACAGCTTGGAGGAAATTTTGGCTGCTGCCCCCATGACCAGACCTCAGATATACGGAAGCAAATGGATGGAGAATTCCAATCAAAAGCTCCTACTGTCGTACATGGACACTGTAGTCTCCAGGTTTCGCCTGAAAGCAGAAGGCTCCCTGGGTATCGGAGTCAGTGATCCGGCCTGAGCTCTTATCTTGGCCCTGGTGTGTCAAGGTGACCTTGTAGCGACCTTGCTTCATGCCCTCGGGCAGACGGCTGATAGAGATCAGTCCGCAAACGCTGAACCTGCATAAGAACAATGCGGGTCATTAAGTTTTCGTTATCAACATACTGTATGCTCACCACCAGCAACACAAGCAACCCAATACATGCATAGTCTTATAAGATAATATGCAGGATACATTATAAGGCTAGGCAATAATTCATTATCAATGTCTTGTGACAGACAGGTGATTAATACCAAAACACATTTGATAGAATGTTGCACACAAAAAAAAAAAGAATGAGTTTTTTTTTTGTACTACAATCAAAGCACGTAAGAGGAAATCTGGAGTAAATGTAGCATTTTTGTGAGCTTTGTCCGCCAAGTGCTTGCATAGTGACCTCCGAAGAAAAAGGTACCAAACCAGCAAAGAAGATGTACACGCATGCGTGTGGTGTAGGTGCATTGAATGAAAGTGTACCTTAACTGAAAGTGAACGCCAATATATGCTGTTTCGCGTATAAAAGTCTGGCCAGTTTGTTAAATCAACCAGGCATACCCTGCAGTGATGATGTCAGGAAGTTGTGGAGTGTTGGGGGCAATTTTCACAGTTACTGGCTCAAAAAACATGAGATCCTTGCGGACACGGATGGTGTAAGTACCAGCTGTCATGTTCTCCAGCCTGTAAGAGCCATCCTCTTTGCTGACAACTATGAGGAAGCAAAGACAAAGAAAGCCGAGGCAAAAATTAGTAACATATAACGCAATCAATACAAATAAAGCATGTTGTCATCTCAGGTTTGCTTACCTTTAATCTGATTGTTGATAGAGACCGCGGCATTAACTACGCCTTCCCCATCAACACTATTAAGGACCCGACCGGTCACAGAAAAACCCATGACACGAAAGATGGGCTAAATGTGACAAATGAAGAGAATAATGGTCCAAAATAAGCTGAAGTGAATGTTTTTATGTTTATATGACACTGAAAGAAAATATGTCTCTGTACCTCTAGTGTCAAACTATTGTGCTCCACCTTGAAATTCATTCGGGAAGGCGCAACATCAAAAGTGATCCTTTCTCCTCTGTAAAAGGGCACCTGAAGAAGAAAGTTCTGAAATCAGTTCAAAATTAGCTTTCGCACTAAAATACTTCAAGCAGGATGGGTTTTCATAGAAGGCTGACCACAGTGTACTCCCCACTAGATAGTGAGGGGAAGGTAAAGGTGCCATCCTCCCCGGAGAGGGCACTACACAGGTAGATGAGGGAACTGTCCCCAGAGTCTGCACCCTCCACAGGAGAAAAGTTGCAACCTTTCACATTCTGGGAATCACAACAAAAATGCCGCTTCAATGAGCTTCTTGATTGCAATTTACTCATTATGTGAGTGTGCTCAATCATTGCTGAATTTACCTCTCTTTTGACGATGGCCGAGTAAAGCAGGAAGGTGACCTCATTCATGGGCTCCCCGTCACTGCGGACTTCACCCGAGACATCGTAGCCTCCGACCACCAGATGGTCAGCGGCCGGCGCATTGGCAGTGGAAATGTGCACCGCTGTGGTACTCTGCAGGAAGACGGCAAAAGTTGCAATGAAGGTCATAATACTAAGAAAGTCTACAAGGACCTTATAAGCTCAGGTAATTGTTTGACTTGACTAAAAAGCCTTGTGCACTCTTTACTCATTGAATGACATCATTTCATTGACAGGAGTTTGTTTATACGTCCAGACATACGCCGCTTGGAATTGAAGCTGATTTACATGGGACGGGAGAAATTAAGAAATCTCTTTTTTCATCAATGGATGCTACAGCTTCTTGTTTTTCTAACTTGTAGCAGACGTGTGGGACGTCATGCACGCTTTAAGCGTGACGTCTCTGGTCCACTAGTGAAAGGACACTTTGATTTTCTCCTCTTTCATCTGTAACTGCTTCAAACAAGGCGTATGCAGAAACAGTTACAATTACATGACTGTCCATGTCTTATGCTATGTGTTGTATTTTATTCCCATATTTTGTTATTTTGTTAAAGTAAATTGTAAAAGTGCAATTGAAATAGATATATTGTATTGTTTCTGCAATAATGTTACCAACCTTTTCCAGAACCCAGGAAGGATGGGAAGCAACAATGTCATATGTTCCAGGGAGCACTTTGTGAAACGTATACCTGTGTTTCAAGAATTGCAGGGGAAAGAAAGCTCAAATTTTATCGGTACAGGTCCACAAGTGCAAACTAGACATGGGCCACTCCTTCAAGAGTATAGGTGTCAAACTCTGGTCCCAGAGGGCCACTTTCTTGATTCACTTGATTCAAATGATCAGCATATAATGGCCCTCGAGGACCGAAGTTTGACACCTATGTTCTAGAGGGGAGGGGGAGCTGTTACACAGAGAGGAGTATACATGATACAAACTCCAGCATACTATGACAGATACCTTTCTACTCTGTTGATTAATGTTCTTTGTCCATTAAACAAACAAACAAACCTACATCTAAAATCAACATCTAACATCAGCCCATGCCAAATGTAAACCCAAGACTACTTCGAAATGTGAAAGCCACATACGCTCCTCCAGGCTGGGTAATGACAGTCTGGAGTTTCTCGTCTGTTCCGGCTCTGCTCAATTTAACTTCTACTCCAGTTGGTCCAAGGAGATGTCCTTTACTCAAAACCTGTGCAGTGTAAAGAACATAGAGAAAGTAAAGACGGAGTGGCGTCACGGATGTGGAAGTGTCAGCAACAAGTTCAAAGTTATTCCTTCCATATAAACACTTCAATGAACATTGTTAAGGTTTACTTTTAGCCAATTATTAGGACAAATATGTAAAACACCCACCATTCCCGATATTGAAAAGCCGGTGAAAACAAAGTTGATGTCTTCTTCTTTTTTACAAATGTCAGTGACGCCATCCACATGGAGATCTACACTGGTGGGCTCTGATCAATGTAAAGGAAAACATTTTTTAAAGTAAGAAAAATAATGTCTATGGATAGAAAATATTTGCCAAAGTAACAATTCTGAAATTACCAAAGCTCCACCCAAGAGGCGGTTCAATCTTCAAAACAAAATCGCCCTTTGCAGAAAAAAAATCAAACGTGTGCATTAGAATCATCAACAAATGAAATGGATGAATACCAATGTGTGTATTTCCTACCTTGTCATAAAGAGGAATCGTAAAGTAGCCATTATTTGGAGCACAGTCAGTGTGGTATTTCAAGGAGCCTTGTTTGGTGTAGAGTTTAATCTGTGTAAAAATATATGCAAAATAAATAAAAGGGGCTGGCGTGTGTGGACGTAACAGTCAGTGAGGAACAGTAAATACAGATTGACCAGTTCATCTCATGGAGGCTGTGAATGAGCAGGCGGGGATTAACTCTAGTGCCTTGTGCGACACGTTCTCCTCTTCTACGCTGATTTAACTGGTTTGAGGGTTAAAAATTGAGCCAGATATCTACGACGTACTCCACTACAAAATGTATGATGACCACAGCAAGCGGCTAAATAGCTTCTAGACGCATTTTGACTCACCTCAATCAATGAGTAATTGATTTCAACGTCTGACTTCACAAACCCCCCACATGCAACCACGATCTCATCAGAGGACACGACCGAAAACTGAGAATATGTGACCCAAAACAAGACCCAAAGAGTACTTAATTCAGCCCGAATTGTTATTCGCAACATTTTCGGCTGACTGATTCTCCGGCTGACTGTGAAAATGCACGCTGCTTCCGGTTCCGTACCAGCTGCCTCACTGTCAATGAACCACTCAAAAGTAATAAAAGCAGCGCCTTCTGCTGGTGTGGAGGCCACATAGGTCATCTCCAAACCTGGTCAGAAAAATGGATTACACAAAACGTATTTTAAAGGTTTATTTTACCTTTACAGTTACAACACCCCGGGATGTAAAAATAACATGTAACATTTTGAAACAATACTTTAAAAAAAGGACAACAACAACAATATTTAACAGTACGGACAGGTTTGCATTGTGTTGTAATCAGTTTTTGCATAATCACATACAAATAAACATTTTATAATGTCAGTATTTAGCAATAATTCATATAAAGTGCACAATACAGTACTAAAAGTTGGTTAATAAAGATCTGGTGTACGTAGTGAAGTCCTTCTCAGAAGGAAAAGATAATGAAAACCCCCAACAAATTACCAGTATTTTGTTTAGCTAATACACAGCGGGGAAAAAAAGGAGAACGTCTATTACATTAAAACAAACAGTTTTGGTTCCATCCAACTGCAGCTTGCTTGTCCAGTGTTGTGGTGGTTTGTTCCTCCAGAACTCCTAAATCTTGCTTCACACATGTGTGGAAGTGTCGAGAGGTGAATGTGCGAAGAACACCCCTTCAGGAAAATTGTTGGAGAAGCTGGTGTGGTAAGTGGGGCTGCTTCTGCTGGACCGCCGCTGACTTTGCAGGCCAGGTGATGTGATATCAGAGAGTTTCTGGGCCTGACACAGTTTCTGGATCAGGAAATGCTTGTCTCGACCCTCCTAAACAACACAGTTTATACACAAAGTGTACTCCCGTTAACACTTTGCCAGTAATTTGAAGTCAAACATGTATTCACCCCATATGACATTAGGCGAAACCTTCACAATCCAAGAGCTGACAAAAGAGCCTCCTAAAAGTGCAGTTCTTGACTTTGTTCGAATGTGGCTCATCTCATGAACCCGATAAATCTTCTCAGTATCCAGTGCAATGCAACAATATAGTTATTGACATACAGTACCCAAAAAGATGTATATAGGTTTACAGCATTACATGAATCTTTCTGAGTGTGAAATTGCACCAAGGCTGACATCCTTCAAAAAGATTCAATATACCCACCATGGCTAGCTGCTCCCTAAGTTGTTTGATCACCCTCTTGTGTGCTCCAGCGAGTGCGATCACGTAAAACATGGCTAAACTGCAGCACAGGACATAAAAGAGCTCAAGTCAGCACTGTTATATAGATTCTGACACTTTCTCATCAATCGCTTAAGTATAACATACCATGTAACAACAAAGAAGGACACAGCAAAAGCCTCAGATGAGACAGTGAAGAGGAGCGTTTGGACCCCACTGGGTAGCTGGGATATGGCAGTTGGCAGCACCTCCCAGGAGGTGGTGTAATTCACAAATGGGCCGCACGCCTGGGAGCAGTTTATTCTACATGTACAAACATGGTCAGATGAATGAATGGGTTCACAAAAGGTTGAGTAACAAAGACTTTGTGTGTGTGTGTGTGTGTGTGTGTGTGTGTGTGTGTGTGTGTGTGTGCGTGTTAAGTCACTCAAGTGAGTTAAATATGATTTTATAAATACTATATTACACACACACACACACACACACACACACACACACACACACACTATTTTTACCATTCTTTGTTTTTCTTTTGACCAAGTGAGTGACATTTGTAGTAACAGAGCTGCAGATCCGAGACAAAAAGTGCAGGCAGTAACATGACTTACTGTGCTACACTAACAATAACAGGCACGCAGGCCAAACTCAAGCCGATCAGTAGCACACCCAGGAAGAAAAAGTTGGAACTTGAGGCTCTGAATGGACGTGTGGCTGGGCGGCAGTTTTTCATCAGTGACACCTGGTAAACAATGAATTATAATTCACACTTGTGATCGGGTTTATGTTTATTTAAAAAAAAAAAAAAAAAAAACAAGCGGGTCTATATGAATTACCTTTTTGATGTAAAAGATACAAAAGTACTTGATGGTGCAGATTGCAGGCAGCATTGGGGAGTAGAATGCGCCGATCCAGCAGATGGTCTGGCCATAGACAATCTCGAGAACATTCTGAGGGATAGCAAACTCCTGCTGACCCCACCACTTAGCAAGGCCACAGTCACAGTACTTGACTATCAGCCTGCGCAAAGAGAGGACAGGACATTGAGACACTTGAAAGGACAGACTGGATCACATTAGATGGAAAGGATGAACATAAATATCACCACTACACAAATTGAGGAAATGTCACTGATTTTGATTTGGACCTACTTTCGGGGAAACTCCACAAAGATGGTGACCGCCACAATAATTATAAAGTCAAAGACGGTGAGTTTGTACATTTCCTGGCCAATGCGTGTTTCCCAACACTGTAAGAAGACACAATTTAACATTTCGAGCACAGTGATCAGTTTCACATTTGCTACACGTCAAGGTTTCGGAATGAAGTGACTTACTGAGTACAGCACATGGTTATAGCCGCAGACACACGGCTCTTCTTTGCATTTAGTGATATGAGACCAGAGAGAGAAGAGCAAAACTCCAATGCTGGTCAGTCGCATGAATACACACCTGGGTATTTGAAAAAGAAATTGAAGAAATGAAGCCACTTTTTTCCACAGGTCATTCAAGTATGCCACCATTTTCCAATTGGGCAAAACTCTTGATGAAAATGCCTTCATTGATTCATTTTTATCAACTGTAAATGTAACAAGAACAATCATAATCATGGCTTCGATTTAAAGTGCGCCTTTCATGGGAGTCAACAACGCTTTGATGATAAGTGGGTAGTGTAATTTCATGACGTTGCGTGCACCTCATGAGAGTAAAACGGATCTCAAAAACAGGCGAGTAGTCCTCATAGTTGATGACGACGGAGAAGAGGAGCGGAGTGATGAAGTTGGCCAAAGTGATAACAATTGATGGCAGGTATTGGTGGATGAGATCCACAATAAAATTGACCTACACATCAGAAAAATTGACTCAGGATGGCTTGATACACCAATAGTATAAAATGTGTATGGCGAAGACGCCTGTGTTTACCTTGACTTCGTTCATCTGTGCTTCCTGGGAGAAAATGGTGGCAATGTAAATGCTGTAGAAGCAACAAGCCAATACAGCAATGACAAACAGGTTGAGGATGACACGAATGAGATAAATGCGACATTTCTCTTCCCGGGTCCGATCTGCAATTTTCTGTTTGATCCTTTCTTCCTCCAAATCCGTCTAAAGGAAAAAACAAAGACAAATAATCTGAGAACAGATTCAGAACACATTTCAGAATTTCAGTCTCAACAAAAGAATATCTGGGAAAATTAGGTGTGACTCATAAATAATAAAAACTTCTGACCAAATTACCCGAAGTTCATAAAGTAAACTGCTTCTTTTGAGCTTTGCTGCATTCATGTTGGAGATACAGAAGTCCCAACCAGCAAAGATCTTGTTGCAAAAACTCTGGAAACGGTCTTCATCTTGAACCAGGTTACGTTTGAAACCATTGGCAGACCTGGGAAAATAAGCCCTCGGTAGTCAGCAGTACTTCATGCATTTCAAAATGACACTATAAAGACCTTTTCAGCACCTTTTAACAATCCAGATCAGACTGAGGAACAGGTATGCTACAGTTACCAGCAGGTAGGCCAGAGGCAAATTATAGGTGGTCCCGGGGAAGTGGATTTTGTCCGCTTTGTAGTAGCCATAAAACAGATAGGTCTGCTCAAGAAAACCCTACAGAAAAAGCACACAGGGTGAGTCAAAAACCCACAATACAGTGCTATTGTTTGCCGAAGATAAAAATACTTACCCCGCCAGATAAAAGGTCTGCGATGTGCTCGTGAAAAATGACAAGACCTTGGCGAGCACTATTTGGATAAACACTGCAAATACTACCTGTTGTCAAACAAGATGAGGTGTAAGATGAACATTTTATGTTCGACACATGCGACAAAACAAGCACAAACTAATGAATGTGCTCTTTGGTCTGAACACAATCAAGCGCTTCCTGACCATCATTCCGGTTGTAGGTGATGTTCCCTGAAGCATGCGGGGCAATGATGATGGGCAGCAAGACGAAACTGAACATGAGCGTGAAGATGATCAGGTTGAGCATGACAAGGAAGCGCAGGAAAGAAAAGTAGGACAGGATCCCTGTTCCAAACATTCCTAGACAAACAAAGGAAAGAAAAACAATCAATAATTGTTGGAGACAATCATAATGTACCCACCAAGCATCTGGTTATGTGCAATGATCCCTCTCAGCCGCTCATGTGTGCTATCGCACACTGCTCTAAACTTTTTAGTGTACAGCACATGTATAAAGCACGTTAAAAACATTCAAACCAGAGCTAAATTGGCATTTGCATTTTCATATTCGCCTCATATAAAAATGATACGTCAACAAAAAAAAAATAAAAGACAGACGATGAAAGTGTGGGACTTTTTCAGAGTGGAACCTGCTCTCCATCAAAGACATCCCGTGGTTTAAATTTTTGGGGAACCGACCTACATTGTGTTATTATGATCTCAGGTTTTGGCATGACAGGTGTTCATGTCTGATGTAGCTCACCGCGGTCCAAGGAAGGCTCAGGCAGTTTGTGTGGATGCTCAGACGCATGTAAAATTAGAGGGAACATTGGTTGTGAGATCAAATTGTAACACCTCCCTCACCCTCTATAACGTGGATGTCGCTCCTCCAGAGCTGCAGGGCAGTCAGCCACTCATGGGCATCATCTTGCAGCCTGCGGAGATATCTGTGGGTGCTTTGCCTCCACTGTCTCCAGCTGGTGAGGTCTGCATCCTCTTGTAGGCGTAGCGCTCTAACATCAAAGCACAGTCAAAGACATCAGGATCACTACGTCATCACGCAAAATGAGATGGGTGAAGATTAATGGTTCTTACTTGTCTCGGCGTTTCTCAGCCATGGTCTGGGCCAGTTCTCTCGTTGGTCTTTGCTCCAGTTGGCTCTTCTGGTTCTCATCATGTCTATTTACAGTACTCAGAGTCCGTTTCCCACTCCCGGAAGAGCCAACACGAGCTCGAGAGCTGCTTCTTCTCTTGGTGCCAGTATTGGATCCCTTCCTGCGGTACAGCAAGGACTGATAGCTGGGGAGCTGGTCCAGCAGTGGGTTACTGGTGACTTTTCCACTTTGATCAGTGTAGAACACTGCAAAAGGTTGAAAAATAAAAACGAGAATGTGAATGATGTGCTAATAAAATGCTAGTTGATGATATACACAACAGTTGATTACTTTACTTAGAGGGCACTTATAAAATACAACCGAGGCTAAAACAAAGTACTGTACAAAAATTTTAATCAAATAAAACATTAAACAATAACAACAATTCAGCTATTCATCCATTTTCTATACTGTTTACATACAAGTATAATAACAATGATTATGATCAGGTGGTAATGGGTTTCAAAGTGATTGTGAAATGTATTAATTTTGGACCAGTTGTTTTATACAGATGATTGATATTTGTAGCAATATTGAGGAAACTCCTCCATGGAGGTGGGAGAGCGGTAAATCATACTCCATAAACACATAATAAAAGACCTGTAAATTCCAGTTATTCACTATAAAACACGTGTATCATCGTGCAAATTAATACTTTATACTTTTATTACAAATTATATAGGCAACTTATTTATGTATGGTTAAAATCAAAAGTAACTAAGAGTAACATTAGACATATCGAGACAGCAGTCAGGCAGATTACAGAAGTCGTCGACAGGATTCCTTTACAAACATATTACTTTTAGAATTGATAATAGTGCTTTTGTATTTTATTGAGAGGTCGTTACAGTGCTCTAAAACAAAGTACAGCAACGTCGAACATACTTTAAACACGCGGATTTAATAATTGAAAAAGTGGATTAGAGTAACAGATCTTCACTCCAAGCACAATACACAAGAATCAGACTCAAACAGGTTAACAAAATATTCCTATTCACCCCCCACCCCCACCCGATCGAAAATACTCGTTAACTACATCTAGTTTGGATAGTGTGCATTTCAATCCTTGTATATAGTCGTGAAGCATTAATACATTAAATTGTTTTCCTGTCTAAATCATTCCAAGCCATATAGCATTAGCTAGTTAGCTGAAGAGTTAACTCAACTGGAAAGACGATCGCGACAGGTAAAAGCAGGCACACATTTTGCTCAATTAGTTTTACCTGAATCAGAGTCCATTGCGTTCTTTTCTGTCTTAGAAAATTGTTATACTGTATGTTGAACAGTATTACACTGGACAACTATAAAGTTGTTAGCCTCAACTACTGTTAGTTCTTTACGCGTCAGGTTGAAAACATAAGAGTGGCAGCAACAACTTCCTGAACTCTCGATCACCCCCCAGTTTTTATTTCATGTATTTACTTTTCATTAGCAATGTATTTTTCTATATGAATTCATCCAGCACATTAGGAATATATAGATAATAGCAACATAAAAAAATACAAAAATACAAATGTAATACAATAGGTCAGTTGTATTAACCCCAAAACATTGTGCACTACATTTCCCACAATTCAGTGGCAAATTTTCACTGAAAGGCAACGTTCATGCGCTTAGAACAAGTTCGAAAAAGTTGTACTGAACCAACACTTAAAATGTGCTGTTTGAAAGTTTCAAAAATCACTTCACCAATTTATTACTTTAGTTGGTACAGCTTAATTTCTATTAATGTTAGCAACACCTCTCGTCATGACGTATATTTGACTACACAGTTAATAGAGTTTAACTTCCCCTACAAGTCTTGCTTGGATCTCAATTGTGCAAATGCACATTATGTAGTCGATATTAGAATGATTTTCAATTGAAAGACGAAGAGAAATGAAGTGTAAAATCCAGTGGTGTAGTGGGGATTTTTTAAGTGGGTGTACGCGATTCGGGGATTTTTTTAAGTGGGTGTACGCGATTCTGGGACGTTCTATATATATACATACAGAACATCAATCATAGGCTACAACACCAGTTGAACTAACGTTAAATTTAATGTTTTACGACAAAATAATCACAGGCCAACGTTATTAAGCATAAGTCGCATTAGAACAATGATCAACAAACATTTCAATAACCCGCAGACAGTGCAAGGCTAAAATCGAAATAAAAATTGATTGTGGCGTCGGGAGAAGTGGGTGGACGGCGTACCCCCGCGTACCACGCCCACTACACCCCTGGTAAAATCACATCTCACAGAAGTTCTTGACAGTGTGGTGCTCCTCTGAAATTCATACATAATTGGTAATCCAAATTTTGTCCCAATAAATTACAGTATCTTTTGACATTTTACAATATTGACATAATGTTCAAACCGGATACAAGTACCGTATCTATACTGTTGTGGAAATTGTGAAAGAAGGCGACAATTTCTCATGTTCACACACAGTAAGTGTGTCGTTTATTTTTTAAATCTAAAAAAACTCCTGCGCCAAACCGGTAACGGCTGAAAATCCGTTTCCCTAGCAACAAACAAAACTAAACATGGCGGTCCTTAAAGGGACCGCAATTACTTCAAGTATTTGCAGTTCGTGGTGAATTATGAATTGAGAAGTCACTACACTGTACTCTTTCATAATTTTTCTCTTTATTCGTGTTTAATGTTATGTGTTGTGTTTATTAGTTTACTTTATGTTAACTGTTTTGTTAAGCGCTTTGTTACAGCTGCCGCTGTTTTGAAAGTGTGATATAAATCAGCATGTATTGTATTGTATGTAAGTAGGAAGAGTAGCAAGTGTGCAGCTCTGCATATCCAATTACACTAGGACATCTGTTTGACGGTCCAAATGTTGAATACGTTGTGTCATTCGAATGTATTAGTTGTTCACAATAGACATTGTCTACCTGAGACCCACCTGCTACATACATGGGCTCTGGACTTTTACCTTTATGACTCAGCACACACTTCCTGGTTAGTCACCTTTTGTGATAGTTGTTATTGGACACGCAGGTTTCTTTAGTCTTGTAGTCTGATTGGCATGGACTTCTAGGTCTTTTTGTTTTTTAAATCAGTCTTCACTTCTAGTGGATTTGTTTCAATTTCCACACACTCACCAGCTAAGGTAATACTTTGTTACGCAATGTATAAATCTGTTTGATACATTATAATGTACAGTATATGTAATTCAAAACTACTTTCACATTCTCTATTCAATAGGTTATTGTCTTGTATGAATCGTTTTTAAGTATTAATTTTGGGGCCTTATCCTAGTGAATTATGCATACTGCATGAAGTAATCTTATATTTTCAGCAGAATATATATTCTGTGAGTGTACCCAGTGTTTCACAACCTCTAACGAGTCAAGCCACATATTTAAAAAAAAAATTAAAAATCTAAAGGCACACCACAGAACAAAAATATCACAAAAAGTATGATCTCGACTCATTTTACCCACAAATTGACTTATTCATTTTGAACTCTGGTCATTTTTAATTGAACAAAAAGCTAATATCCTTTTCTTTTGTATTAACAGTAACCAGTAGATACACAGTTTTTTTCCACTTTCAGCCTTCTTTTGGAAGGGAAACCATTTTCCACTATGCACTACACTTACCGGTACTTCCCAGCATTGATTGATTGATAGATAGATAGATAGATAGATAGATAGATAGATAGATAGATAGATAGATAGATAGATAGATAGATAGATAGATAGAGAGAGAGATAGATAGATAGATAGATAGATAGATAGATAGAGAGAGAGAGAGAGAGAGAGAGAGAGAGAGAGAGAGAGAGAGAGAGAGAGAGAGAGAGAAAATTGTAATTAAGAAACAATAATTTCACACATTATTGGAAATTTCCCAGACCACCCTTGATTATCTCTTCACGGTAAACTAAGGCGACACGGCACTCTTCTTGGGAATTACTCAAACCTATTTTATAAATTAATGATGAGCCAATGGAGACGAGGCAGGCAGATTAAATGACATACTTCTCTCACAAAATGTGAACTTGCTTCAAACTTGCAATTTAGCCTCACCTTCACTTAGCCTCACAAGCAACAACCCGATATACAAGATTTTAATCATATACTGAATGTTTCGATTACTTGAACAGGACTGAAGTGGAATTTAATACGTATGCTATAGTGAGTGAAAGGATCAACAATTTGAAGACCCTCATGTCAAGTTACAGCAATGGAGGACTTCTCAACCCTGCCTACCATGACAGCGAGACTCTGGAAATTGATAGGTGTGTGGTTTTATAAAATGCAGGATCACTCTGTCATTTATCTCAACATTCACACTTTTACTTTGAATCACCATTTATTTATGATGAGATTATGTAATATTTACACATGCGTATATGCAATAACTGGGTATGCTCAAAAATTCTTTCAGAGGAACTTTAAATTGAATTGACATATTTGAACTGTTTGCTAAAGTCTTATGAATTGTATAGCACAAGATGTTTAATATTTCATATTTCTCATTGCTTATTCTGTCTGGTATTTCGGTCCTTCAGAAAACCACAGCACACTAACCCCTATGTCCGGAGAGAACAGGACTGGTGGAAGGACAGAGAGGAAATGTATGACTCAGAGATTGGTCAAAGCGATGGTTTTGATGCTGTAGTGAGAGTACCCTGGGGGGGCTGGCAGGAGGAGGGCTGGAGGGGAAGAGAAAATATACCGATGGGACTCCAGTCAAGACACCCAGAAAGCCCTGTAATCCAGCATGACTTTGGTAAGTGAGCCTTATTCTAGTGCCAAAACACAGAATATTATAAACATATCACATGTTACACCAACTCCCTCATTTTAATGCAGATCACAGTCCAGTCCGAATGGATTGTGACTTTCAGTATGGTCAATTGCCTCCTAATGGTAATGGTTAAACCATTTTCCCCAATGGTATAATAAATGTGTATCTATTTCAATCTACGATAGTTATCTCTAAATGCACGTATACACACACACACACACACACACACACACACACACACACACACACACACACAAACACACTATGCCTTGCTCAAGGGTACATTGACCGTAGCCAACAAGCACACTAGTAGTTGCCATTTTTCAAAGATTGTTGTTTGTAGTGAGTCCTCTGACGCCAAAGCTGTTGTCCACTCCTCCCTTTATCCAACACTGACTCTGTCTCTCTATATTTCCTGTGCCATGCACAAAGTGACAGACGTAACGGTGGAAGCTGTGGTCACTTTGGACGCAATGAGCTGGATGTAGCAAAGCAGCCTTAAAATATAATGCAGCCTCCTTTGTGTTTGCATGACAATAGTTATAATGTAGCAGTACTGTAAGATTATATTTCATGTATGAACATTTTTATCTACAAACATTGGCGTAATTGTTTTGCTTCCATTGATCTTTCAGGCACAATGACCATGAGATTGAGGGGAGTCGCATCAAGGATGAACATGTCTTCTGACCACGATCCTGCTCATTTAGCATTGGAGGAGGCCATCAAGAATGAGATGGAGGATGGTAATACTCAAGGGCATTTATATGTTGAATTAGTAGTTCAGATCTCTGCACAGTTATCAGTGACACCTGATACTATTTTCTTTTAGAATGGTGACTTCAAGGTAAACAAAAACAGTGGTTGTCTTTCATTTCCTGTGTAACAGAGCAGCAGAGCCTCGTCAAAGAACTTGTTGCCTTGTCAACACGAGAAAGAATCAAGGCCATACGGGACCTTCCGATGAGCTTTCAAGAGAAAAAACATATCAGGTGACTAAAACACTCATATTCGCCACGCACCGTACAATGTAATTGCACTTCTCTTTCTTTGTTACAAGGTCAATACTGAAACTAATTAGCAGGACTTCCCAAATATTTTCTCCTGCCGATTCCAGAATTACAAAAGACTGTGCAAGCTGTCCTGAAATAATGTTTTTCTCAATGCAAATTAACAGTAACACCAAATAATATTTTGAATGACCTTCACAGGAGTGAAGTGCTGGCATTTGACTCTCAGTCTCGCCGGTTCACTTGTTTTGCAGACTGTTCAGAAAGAGCATCACTGGTGAGTTTGCATATAAGATCGTAATACTTCTTCGAACCCTTGTCATCTTGAAGCACGCCGCATGATTATGTGCCATGGGTATCATATTCTATGTCCTTGCAGTTTCTTCGCAGGTGCGGCTACAGTATCCGGTCAATTAGGCAGACCTTGGAACTGTGGCAAGGCATCATGAAAGAGATAGGTGGCAAGTTTGGCACCAGCGTGCTCAACTACTTTCTATTTCTCAAGTGGTTGCTCATGTTCAACATATTCTCCTTCCTGGTTAACTTTGGCTTCATCACCATCCCGCTGCTGGTTTATGATATCTCCCCCAACATACCTCCAAATGTCGGCTTCAGAGGACTGGAGATTCTTACTGGAGCTGTAAGTGTCGCCTCATATTCATTCAGAGCACCGTTATGATTATCATACAATATGAACTTCTATTTTTTTGTGTGTGTGTGTTATACCATCTTATTTTGTGTGTTGGTCATTAATTAACACTGAACTCTTTTATCACCTCACGTACTTCATCTTGAAATAATGTTCATTGCACTCAGAAAAGAACAGTTCATGTTTCAACTCCATCAGGGTTACTTCAACTACACTGCCATGTACTACGGTGGTTACAGCAACGAAACCCTTGTGGAGCTGGTCGAATACAACATGCAGCTAGCCTACTTTTTCACGATTGCCATTTATATGGTTTTGTGCGGCATTGCACTTATTACAAGGTGAGTCGAGTTTGCGTAATATATTTAGCATAAAGATTTGAGACTTTAAAACCCTGGAGAACCCAAGGACCCTTTTCTTCTTTGGAAAATGATGAATTTTACATTAAATGACTGCTATATGTTCACTGAACACCAAAATATATGTTTTTTTAAAAAAATATTTGATGCTTTAATCCTAATTTAGGGTTAGGGCCAAATTTGACCCTTTGGAATTTAAGGGTAGCATTTGAGTAGCAGAATTCATAGGGGCCAAATTTGACCCCGTCAGTTCTCCAGGGTTTTAAAGTACAACCATCCCCCTAAATACAGTAAATGTTTCTTTTCTCCCCTACAGCATGGCAAACTCTTTCAAGATAAACTACATGCTTGCGGATCAAGTTTCAAACAGTGCATGGCAGCTTTTGTGTAGCTGGGATTTTAACATCATCAATGAGAGAGCGGTGAGACAGCGCAAGAACAACCTCAGCGTACAGCTAAAGGTAAATTTTCTCCAATACAAACCCTTTGAATATGAGAACATACTATTTGGTGTTTCTTTTACACAAACAAAGCAATGCAAAGAATATACTTTCTAACCACCCAGAGTCAAAAAGCAATGAACCATTCGAATGAAGCAACCTGATAACTTCCGAAAACAATAATCCGACCCACATATGAACCCATGGGTGTCACTGGTAATTAGTCTGACAGAACAGGGATTAAAAACTGTTCTTAATGCGGTTGATGTATATGCGACTTTTGCAACGGAAAACAAGATGTGATCCATCCCCCTTTTTTCCGACAGCTCAGTATTTTTGGTACAGAATAGGAGTATGGTGTCTAAATGTCTATAACTTAGAAAGACAATCTGCTTCAGATTTCAGATTAATTGTCTCACTATCTTTTGGGACCATGTTAACCTCTGATATCCTTCCAGGAGTCAATGTCAGAGAAGGCCCAGAGAGATATGCTAACCCTCACTGAAAAGTTCAAGCACATTGGGATTCATCTGGGCTCGTGGCTTCTCTCCACCGGCATGGCTGTTGGCTGTGCCGCCAGCATCTATTTTCTCTGCCAGTATGAACACCAGGTACTCATGTCAAATGATGGCATGACTAACACTAGCATAGCACTCAGTAGAGCACAGTCAATGGAAGGTGACGTTAGATATTATGTTCCATTAAATATTCCTGGGATAGTTAAGTGATTCCATCTTGACTTAATGGCAAAAAATATCCATCCATCCTTTCTCTGAAACGCTTTATCCTCATGAGGTTCGCGGGCATGTTGGAGCCTATCCCAGCTGTCTTTGGGTAGTAGGCTGGGGACAACCTGAATTGCCACCCAATCGCAGGGCACACATAGACGAACAACGATTCACGCTCACAATCACATTTCAGGACAATTTAGAGTGTTCCGTGGTTTTCAGAATGTGGGAGGAAACCAGAGTGCCCGTAGAAAATCCACACAGGCACAGGGAGAACATGCAAACTCCACACAAGAAGACCGGCGCCGGAATCAAACTCATGACGTCTGCACTGGGAGGCAGACGTGCTAACCGTTTGACCATTGTGCCTCCTTGCCAAAAAATTAACATGGATAATTCTAAAAATACAACAACATACTGTATTCCGAATAGATATGTGACTGTAGCCTACACAGTAACCTACATTGTGGGTTGAAAGGTTCAGTTATGATTCAAATAGCGAATAAAGATAATAAATTACTACCCCAGCATTATCACCCAAATTTGCACCAAATCTAAATGGGTTCTTCCTTGGCACGCCTTACCCATCCACACAGTTCCTTCCATTTGGTAATGTAGGTTTGACAGAATTTCACCAGCTAAAAAGCAACCATCAAAAGCTTCTCAACACAGTGCCTCTTACCAACTTCTGTTCATAGTAAGCAATAGAAGGAAAACCACTATACAGTATATATATATATAATTTTGTTTCGCTTTACTATTTTGTTTTATGTTAAGACGTATGTATCTTCACAATTAAAAAAAAAAAAGGTTCCCCCTACTTTACACCCATTTTTATGTAGCAGATGTAATTACCATATAAGACAGTAAAAATCCTCTCAGCTTGCACAGTATAAAGTGGGGTGAATCATAATGGAAACAATTTCTTTTAATTACATATACTATGTTGTTAGTCGACAACCATTTTTGTGCCCTCTGTCTTTGTAGAACACAACAGATGCTTCAAACTGGTCACTGCTTCAAGAGGCAGAGACTCTCCTTGTCCCCTTTGTGGTCTCCTTGATGAACCTGGTGGTCCCACTCTTCTATTCTCTTTTCAATAAGTTTGAGCAATATTCCAGTCAACGCAGACAGATCTACACACTTTTGCTAAGGTCTGACAGGAGGCTTTCTTGAACAATAGTACATTTGCAAATTTCCCCAGTGCGGTACCGATAAAATGTATCTTACAATCTTATGTCCATCCATCCATCCATTTTATACCACTTACCGTATCCCTAAATTTTCTCCAAAATCAACAGTGCACCTTGTAATTCAGTGTGCCTTATGTCTGTATTTGTTGTTTTTATTTCAAATTCCTTCCTATTTACTTCCGCACATCCAATCACAAGCAAAACTAGAACTATTTCCTGCTTCCGTGTCTTTTAATTCTGATTTATGTACATATGTAATTGTGTTACTTCTATTTACCTTTAAATGTTGTTTTTTCATGCTTCTAGGAATGTTTTACTCAAGATGTTTATTCTGGGAGTTTTATGCTACTACTGGATGAAAGTGGTGCCTCAGAAGTTTTCGGTATGTTGAGCATAAACCCTTTTTAAGCATCTATCTAATCAGTAGCACATACTGTAGTCTTCCTTTAGCTTTGTGATGGTTTTCCCACAGTGTTGGGAGTCCATGGTCGGACAGGCGTTGTACCGCTTGGTCATCTTTGACTTTTTCTTTCTCATGTTGGGATCCTTCTTTGGAGAATTTGTCAGCAAGTGAGTTATGCTGTTCCAGAAATGTTTAAATGTCACCTCAGATGGCACTTTTGTTTATTTCTGTGATCTATTGCAGTATTATTGGAACAAAATTCCTACCACGACTCGGGGTTCCGGAGTTTGACGTTGCCAGGAATGTCCTTGAACTCATCTATGCACAGACTCTAGTCTGGTGAAACACTTTATTGTCATTAATTCAGAACTTAAGATGTAATTAGATCCTATGATAAAGGGTTTTTCTTCTCGCTATAGGGTCGGGATCTACTTCTCGCCACTGTTGCCTGCCATTCAGATTGTCAAGTTTTTTGTCCTGTTTTTCATAAAAAAGGTAAATATATGGACACTTTTTTCTTTTTTTTACCCCTGATATATGAACGCAGGGCAAAAAACAAATTTTGTCGTGAGGTCAACTCTAGTCTAGAGGATCAGTAATTGGACCCTGATTGACTGTGTCTGGGACATTGTTGAATCTTTCATGCACATTGAATGGCCTTTGAAGTAACGCTATTCAAACCTCTGAATAGTAAGGCCCCCGTCATGTTTTCCATGACAGCGTGCAAATGAAATTAGATTGAAGGCATTCTGATATGTACAATACGCAGCATATGTTTGTCCCCAGGTCAGCCTGACTCACAACTGTCAGCCTCCACGGCGAACAGGCAGAGCAGCTCAGATGCAAACCATCTTCATTGCTCTCCTCTTCTTCCCCTTCTTTGTGGGAGCCCTGTCAATCGTTGCCTACACTGCATGGCGGTATGGCCCTTTAAAAATTGTATGCATTGTATACATTGTATTATATAAGTGGAGATCCAATGGACATTGAAAACAGACTCATCAAAAATACCGATTTTTTTAACAAGCAAAAGTTGTTTGATTTTCATTTTCACATTCTTTGTAGACTTACTCCCTCTCAGCAATGTGGCCCTTTTCGGGGCCTAAACAACACGTTCAGTGTGGTTGGCATCTGGATTGATGGTATGGAAGACATCCCTGGTTCTAAAGGGGCCATCTGGATCTATGATAATGTCATCAGAAGCGAAATTGCTTACTTCCTCGGCACTCTTATAATCTTGTAAGTGCACACGAGTTGCATAATGTGTGTATTATTCTTGCTATATTGTTGTGTTTCAAAAACCCCAATAAAAAAAAGGCAACATCACAGCGTATTCATGCTAACACCAACCGAGGGAACAATAGTAACTCATCTTGACGCTTTCTGTTCTCCTTGATGGCCATGCTTTTCTCGTCAGAATCATCATTTATATCTTCTGGCAAGTCTCTCGGGGCCGCAAGCACCTTATTGGTCGACTGAGACAGCTAATCGCTAATGTGAGTGTGGCTCAAACTTTCATGTGTTTTATTTGTCCTTCTTTAACTTTACCCCATATCTGTTTGTCTAATCAGGAGGGGAAAGATAAGTCCTTCTTGTTGGAGAAACTGCAGAACCTCCAGAAATCTTGTCCTCGTCAGAAGCAGAAACAGAAAAATCGAAACAAGGTACATTTCTACAGAACCATATGCTAACCTCGCTTTGTTTAAATGACATTTCTGTCTGTTTTCCTATTTCAGCACACCAAAGGGCGCCTGGATGACAGTTCAACAGGCGGTCAATCCCGCTCCAACCCCACGGTTCAGGCTTTACTTCTTAAGAAACGACTTGAGCAAGAGGAGAGGCACTTCCCCGGTGGTGTGCCGTTTCCCTCAGATTTCTCCACTTCTGAGGCTGTAACCATGATGACCCAGCAGAGAGCTGAGGGGCAAATGGAAGAACGTTACCCAATCCATGAATCGTCTTTCATACCTGGGATGCCTGCCGGGCACGTGTGTGAAGATAACGAAAGAGATGTAAACAGCAGTGCAGCCGAATTTCCTGAAAACCCACATGACAGATTCATGGCTGGAATTCCGGCATGGCAAGCAAGACAAGAAGAAGAAGATGCAGCGCCAGAAATAGATGGCTTGCCATCATCGTTGTCAAATGCTATGATCCATGTCATGCAAGCAAGGCAGAGAGCAGAAAGAGATGAGGGTCTTCATTGGAGCATGGCTCCCTCTCAAAATCTTCCTCCTGCTAGTTCCAGTGCCCTCATACAAGCTATGTTAGCCCGGCAGCAAGCCCAGAATGAGTATGATGACGGCTACTAAACTAAAGGTTTAAAAGTATTGAGAAGCAAATATGAGGTTGTTACTCGGATCAGTTATATCGGTATTTGTCATTCATATCTTATTTTCAACAAAAACATTCGATACAATAATTTATAAACTATCAAGCTGCGCACTATGTATGCGAGGGCGCAGCTTCGCATACATATTTACCCTTTACCTTCTTATGTATGGAGACTATATATATATATATAGAGAGAGAGAGAGAGAGAGAGAGAGAGAGAGAGAGAGGTATGTGTGTATGTACAGTATATATATTTTTTTCTTTCTTTTGCATATTCTTTCCTGTGCTTGCGAGGGTTTTCTCCGAGTACTTCAGCTTCCTCCCATTTTCCTGATACATGAATGTCAGGTGAGATATGGCTTCAGTAACTCATGGACCTAAAGAGGATGAGCAGTACAGGGGAAATTCTATGACAGACATACAATATACTGTACATACTTTTTCCATTTGCAAAAACCGTAGTGCGATGTGATAGCCAGAAGATCCCCAATTCCAAATGTATCCACAATATGAAAGATTTTAGGCTCTAACTATATCATTTGTACAGAAACAGTTGCTTTTGTATTCTGAAATAACTACAGATGATTTTTTTAACACATACACAAAAAGAAAAACTAAATTTTCACCTATTTATCAGAGCCATTTGTTGACATACTCTTTTTCGACTGTTTTTTGGTCTGATAATTAACTCTTTCACTCCCAAAGGCGTTTTTAAACGTCTTTTCAGACTTGGTCCCGAATTGGCTGGTACTGAATGAGTTAACTGTACTGTTTGGTCAAACACAGTTTTAAAACGACACATTTTCCAATGTAGAATTTATTGTCTTCAAACTGAAGCAGAATACATTGAACAGAAACATCACAAAGAAATTTAAATCCTTCACAAAGTGTTTGCCTCATGCCTTTTCGTCACACATATTGTTCCAGGCAAAGTGTTGTGGTTGCCCGCCTGGATCAAGACAAAGAGATTTGCAATTGTAAACACCCAGATCCCTATCATATTCTGGAGCAGTGGTTCTTAACCTTGTTAGAGGTACCGAACCCAACCAGTTCATATGCACATTCATCGAACCCTTCATTAGTGAAAAACAAAAATGATTTTTTACAAATTCAAGACATAAAAAACGCATTTATTAAAAACAGCAAAAAGTAAATAGGATTTCAAGACATAAGGATAATTTTTTTTGGTTATTATTTTACGACGTACCATCACAACAGTCACACGTTGACCACTGAGTGAACTAAATTTCCCGCAGCACTGATTGGACAAGCAATGTAATGTGATCATCTGCAGCCGGTGGTGGCCAAGCGGGCGTGTCATAACCGATTGACATGTTGAGTCAGGTGTGTCTGAACCTCCATGGCAGAAGCTCCGTCGAACCACTGAGACCGATTGACCGAACCCAGGTTAAGAACCACTGCTCTGGAGAAACATACCACGCACAATCCACATGATACACAACAGCATAATTTGATGTCTTTAGGCACAAGACTAGCTGCAAGCAATTGTTGCTTTAATTGTAAATCAAAAACCATTGCATATTATGGTTCGACAGTCAGTCACATTGATCTGTTTCTTTTTTTTTTTAAAGAACTCAACACAACCTTATTAATACAGCACTTTCACACCATGTTCAGTAAGGCTAGAAGCATCTGTGACCTTCACTGGAATCGTGGGAATACACTCGACAACTTTCTTTAACACCTACATTTTACAAATAAAACCTGACCATCACATGTCAGTCTTTTTTTTTTCTCTGCTGTTTTGGCTTGTTCAACATCTCCATCTTCTGGGGACTAGATTCCATTAAGGCAGTGTTTAAATATCTGGCCTGAACTGCTCATTGGCGTTGCTGTCTCGAAATGAACACCACCAGGCTTCCTCCGTCCACCAAGCAGCCTCAAATAAAGCTGCCCTCTCAGTTTCAGCACTGCTCTTCCCCCAATGAGGCCCGAATGTCACTCAGGTCTAAGGAGTCCGCTGGTATGGGTGTTTTCCTGCCGCTCTTAAGGCTGTGGCTGGAATAGACCTCGACAGACTTAGAAATGGAGTGCACAGACGGCTCTCGGAAATATTCAAAAGCGTCTCTTGCGTGTTCCTCTCGAATGCTCTGCTCAAAGGTCTTGCGCTTGTGCCTGAACTCAATGACAGTTTTTGTGTAGGAGTTGAGTGTGGTTACCGATGCACCCATGCAGCAGGTGAAGGATGCCCAGGCCATGCTAATATAATATGACAGACACACACACACACAAAATAGAGTTAGTTACCAGTTTTAACCTCCGGGTAAAAGGTGGCAAGTGCTCAATCCAAATCGCATTTTGATATCCACCCCCCTTAATATCGTCACAGTGTGTTTGCCTAGATTAGTGTCAATCCCTTTAAGTCCCTCTGCTCTCCTCAAGTAAAGCGGGTCATGTGTGAGGTCAGACAATCAAATCATCATTTCGTGTACTGATCGCCCAGGTTGGAATGGTGCTTCTTAAAGGTCAAAAATTGTTTCGGCTCACAGATGAATTTTTCACACACTGCACGTATTGTAAAGGCGTGAAATATCATCCCCTTATGCAATCCCAATCGCGCCTGTAACAGGGCTTTGGCATCAAAGCCTAATCCTGAATAACATGGAGCTTTGTTTTTTGTTTTTTTGGGGGGTTTTCATTAGTGACAGTGATGCAGGGGAGAGGTGAGAGTGGACCTAAGAGAAGTGGTTGCATTGTTTGTTTGTTTTTTACTTTATAGCATCTCTCTTTGTGTTGGGTTTTTCTAAAAGGTATATGTTAATGTTAAGAAGCCATCCAATAACAACCAGTTGCATACTGAGTCATACCAGAAAGACCATCCATAGTCCCAGTTATAAGGCCTCCAATCAGGAGGTCCCAGACTGACGGTGACTTGGAAGACCTGAGTGTACATCACATGAGCCACCATGCCCAGAAGACCTGCAGTCAAATGGAGGAGGTTAGAAACATCCAAAACTTTAGTCATTAAAAGTTTTCCTACTTGAGTCGTTAACTCAACAGTTTGAATGTTCTCCAATTAAACATTCGGTAAGAGCTTCTTGAATACAGAACTGGGTGCAGCATGTTAACACACATGAGCCACAATATTAATTAAACACAACACAATTTAATGGCATCCAGTACAAGAGCTCTATTTGAACGGCTTCCTTTACAGGTATAAGACTACACTCTATTTATTTAACATTGCTTGTTAAAGAGTTTGCAGTTTGTTGTAACCTACCGTATTTTCCACATTATAAGGCGCTTTGGAGTATAAGGCGCACCTTGAATGAATGGCCTATTTTAAAACTGTTTTCATATATACGGTGCACCGCATTATGAGGCACATAAAATTAATAGAAGATACAATAGTGGCTGCGGTTGTGTTATGCATCCACTAGATGGAGTTACGCTAAAGGAGTACAATATAATACAATACAACATTATTTAAATAGAGCTTTCACAACCGCTGCAGCTAAAACCAAGCACTTTATGGGACTTTTATAATACTCCATCCAAGAAGTCGGAATATTGATCCATATGTAAGACACGTTGGATTATAAGTCACACTGTCGGCTTTTGAGAAAATTAAATGCTTTTAAGTGTGCCTTATAGTGCGGAAAATACGGTACTGAGAGTGTTTTTCAATGTTTTCGGTCATTGTTTATGATGAAACCAGTCCTTATAATGCTGTGCAGCCATACACTTTAGCAAATGACATTAATATATTGGACACATTGCTAAATGGGGTGTATATTTGTAAATAGTTGCTCAAGCAATTATAAACAGATGGTGACAACCTGACAGCACAGTGAAGACTGCAGCAAATGCATTGAGCTTGAGTCCATCAATGATGTTGCTGGAATGGACAAGCTCCAAACACATGAGGCTGAAGCCCACCACCAGCAAAACTATGTACAGCATCTCCGAAACCAGCGACAGCCACAGCATCCCTAAAAAATAAGATACACTCATTCAATGCATATAATGGACATTGTCATATTTGATCATCTCAGCCAGAATCATGTAAATCAAGTAACAGCATGACTGAGGATCCTTAGTTTTTGAACCACATTTTTAAAGGGTTTAATGAACAAATGGTATGCATTTTCTGTTTGGATATTTCAACATTGCATTGTGTTATACTTCATATATCATCATGTGGTATAACTGTATATCATGATGATATCCAATGTTAAAACTCTCCTTCAAGACTTCCAAAGTCTTAAATTAAACCAAATGAAATGTGACAGCACTTATAAATGTTGTCTTTTGCTTATTCACTTTGACAATTAGAATCCAGACATACTATCGGGAGGAAATATTTTTTTGTGATTGATCGATATGCATAATGCTTCATTGTTTTGTCCCAGTTTTTTTTCTTTTTTTTTTACAAAACAACATACAGCATTTCATTCAGCAGTAAAAAATGACATGATGTGTCTCAAGCTAAACAGAGGCATTATTTACTGTCAGTCTGCCAGTGATTAGAGAATCAATGGCCTTCCTTTTTATGAGACTGAAGATAAATATTCATCCAGTTAATAATGGATGGTGTAACCACCTAATTGAACCATAAAATCAAGAGGGGCGAGGGGAGGAAATGCCTGCTCAGAGACAGACATCTGCAAGAAAAATTGTATTACTGTCATTTGAGGGGAACAATGGACTAAACAATTTAGCTTGTAATATGTCAAATCCATCAAAGCACACGCACCTTTCTCTGATGCAGGAGCCAAATCAATGAAGCTGCGGCATCTCTCACCTAGGACCATGAAGAATAACACGATTAACTTTTGTTGTTGTTGTTGTTGTGATGAAGCACACGGGAAGCAGTTGACTTTTTATTGTACATTTCTGACACTGCAAATAAAAGGGACATTACATAATCCATGCACTTTGTAGTATGGAATTTAACCATATTATTGATTCAAAAGTGGATATGGTTTGCAGTCACTCAAAAGCAGAGGGCCATTCTTTGGCAAGAGCTGTAAGAGCAGGTTCTTCTCTCGGTGTGTTACAATCCTTTCACAGAGGACTAGAAAAACTGAGATCCTGATATACTGTATTAGAAGAAAAAAAACGTTTTACAATGACATGTAAAAGCCTTGCGCGGAGCAAACAAAGAGACACCTCATTTTTTCAGTCGAATTTGTTGATGGAGTTGTTGCAAAGTAACACTTTAATCAGGTAGTCAGGGGCTGGCAACAGCTGTTTTGAGGAAAAACTCATCAAGGCCGCTGTTACATAATCCTTATTAACTCAAGCTGTCTCCACTCTCCCTCCAACATACAGCCACTTGATGAGATGGATAGACATGTCCGAGCGATACCCTCAGGAATAATTTCAACAAATGTGTTGTTTTTCCTGCTGAGCGACGGAAAGTAACTACGTGCGGCACAGGTCTAAACTAGTCATACAATTGTTATCACATCAAATGGAAAATGGACTCGATTTATGATTCCAGATTCCAGTGTGCCAGTTACAGAGGAGTAATCTGGCCAGAGAACAGCTTTGACCTTGCTTGTCATGACCTCTAAATGAACACAATGGCTTCACACTCATCCTCGCTCTTGTTTTTTAAAGGGGAAGTCAAACCAAATTATTTCTTTACAATAAAATGTTCTATGCAGCCCCACTAGTCTGAACACGGTATCCTGATTAATATTGCGTTTGTGAAAAATGACTGAAGCACCTGAGCCGTGATTGGTCGTTACCTGAGCAACTGTGATGTCATTTTCAGTCGACAGCAAGTGGCAAAATGGCCGCCCACCAAGATGGACGAAAATGGCTGGATTTTGCTGCTTAAGTCATATTCCATAAACGCAATATAAATCCGATTCGGAATGCCGTGTTAAGACTAGTGGGGGCACATAAAACATATTATTGTAAAGAAACATTTGGGCTTGATTTCCCCTTAATTCCTAGTTTGGATGTGTGTTGTTTCAATCATATTTCTCTGCGTGACGAACACATGAGAAAGCAATGTGACTGTAGTGTTGTAGTGTCATTTCAAGGGTAATGCTCTTCAATTCTGGCACCGTCATTGGAAAAAAATTTAAATTTTGTAGTGGATCTACAGAATAATGTATCTTAGTTTTTAAACTCCTCCAAACCTACGATTTAGTCAATGGAGCCTCCATAAAGTATGCCAAATGCCAAATTTACATAAATAGATCATTTAAATACCCACAGGACACTCTTTTCAGTACACTTGCCGGAATTAAATGAAGTTTAATACATTATGTCTCACCAATTCTGATAATACAAAGACAATAATGTTGAGTGATTGTTGTGTTTCTCCCCAAAACATGTAACTGTAACTGTAAGAATGGGTCAAAATATGATCAAAAACTCTTAGTTGCAAGCTACACAATAACAATGCAAAAACAAGAAGACAAACTACCACAGTAATTCTCAAGCCTTGTGTGCCGCAAGAGTTTTTCAGAGGAGCCGCAGGAAATGTACCTATTTCATTTAATTTGTCCAAAAATTAACTACAACTCTTTCTGCATCTATGTTGGTGACATATAGTGACAGGCAAAACTATTCAATGCTTTCATGAGATGGCAGAAAATACAATAAACCTACGTAGAGTATCCATGTGTTGCCACTCATACAACAAAATAAATCAAAGCTGCTCACAAATATATCAGTTTTGTGTTCAATTAAATAGTGCCAACATTTACACTGAGTACGTATATTTGTGAGAAAATGTAAACGGGATCAACTTTATTTCAGTATTCATACATTTTATGACTTGCATCTGGTGATGTTCTGTGAGATGTTTATAATGTAAAATGGATTCCTTAATCCTAAAATGGATTAGTGGTGTGAAACTCTGAACAACAATCTTAAATGAAATAATACTTTCCAGACAGTGCCAATCAACAGTAAGCAGTATTATAAAGTATTGTAAAGGCAGACTTTCTGATTCAGCTCATGTCGTGGATTGGGTTAAAGATAAGATAAGATAACCTTTATTTGTCCCACACTGGGGAAATTTGCAAATTAAAGTTCCAATGTTCCTAATGTTGTGTCCATTGTGTGAGAAAATCATATTTTAAGCAGTGATGAGAAGTAACGAAGCATAATACTGTCGACCAGCCTGCAAATATTGAAAATTCACGTGACATTGACACCCCCCGCCAAAAAGAACACTTTCTTACAATATTTTATTCCATAAATTCTTAACCACAATAGGCTTGTTACTTTTTGAACCTGGTGAAGGGGAGGTCAATAATTGATTGATTGATTGATTGATTGATTGATTGATTGATTGATTGAGATCTTTAGGACAAATAGAAAAAAACTGCGACATGGAGGGACGTGAGCCAGATGACATCAATAAGACGCAACAAGAGAAACAAATATATGTCCCTATTTAATAATAATAATAATAATACATTTTATTTATAAGCGCCTTTCAAGACACCAAGGACACTTTACAATTCAAGACATATATTTTTTAAGTTGCCAGCTCCAAGAAGTATTGATGGTAAATATGTTGTGCCTGGTGTCAGTCTAAAGAACCACCAGCTTCTGATGTCTAATCTGGAAAAATAGGTAGGTGTATTTTTTCAGTTGTTTCAAATGTTTTTTTTTGTTTGTTAACTTTGAATGATTTTGAAAAAATAATCTAATTGTGATTCCTTCAAATATTGCAAATGCAATTTCATATGCAAGTCCTCTTCCCATGTCATTTTTAACAAACACAAGTGATAAATAATTACAACAATATCAAATTCATTATATATAAATGATTTAGCCTTATTGGCCTTATAGGCCAGATTTACAGTACAATAAAAGCAAATTTACCATGAATTAATATGAAAGAAATTTTATATACTTCATTTCATTGTGATTGTGATTAGAATTTGATTAGTTGCCCAGCCCAAATTAGTTCATGTATACTGTATATGCTAATGGCCTGTAACAATCACTTACTACATTTCGGAGTCTGGACTTAAAAAAATAAATCCTTACTTTTGCATCTATCTTTAAAGCAGCACTTCTGCTTTTACCAAAGTGTTTAATAAAGATACCTGGATTTCCACTTAAATGCCAAGTGTGTATTTTTACACCTGTAATTTTAGGATGTTTTAATCGATTTCGATGGAGATTGATGGGTGCGATGTTGAAGGGAGGCACGCCACTGCAACAATTCGACAACTTTGACACACACGTGCCGGCGTGGGCGCGCGCACACACGCGCTTGGTGGTCTTACTTTCATCGTGGATGTTCTCCTCACACGAGAACCAGATTCCAGTGTGAAACTGTCGAAAGAGGAAGCGGTCGTCCCCGGTCTCCCAGCTGTAGACCACCTTGTTTGGGTCGGTCTCGTTGACGCCGTAGTCGATGCACTGGTGGGTGCGCAGTTTGCTGCATTTGGGCTTGGGCACCCTCTGCGTCCCCACGCACCAGTAAGTGGTGATGAAAGCCGTGATGGCGAAGAGCAAGGCAAAGAAGTTCAAGCCCACCGACAGAAGAGTCCTGCATCTGCGAGTTGTCTTCATTGTCTAGGAGAAGGTTGCTGCCAGTTCATGGGTACAAGTGAAAGAGTGGAGGCTATATCCCACATGCATCAAATTGTTCCACTGTTTCGGAAAGTATCCATTTAAGTGCAAGACACACGCATCGTCCCCTTCGCCAAGGGTTTGCATTTGGACCCCTCTTAGATTTGACACTCGCTGGCCAATGAGTGTCTGATAGGAAGTCACGTTGTCAAAGGATTTGACTCCTGCTTGCATCCAGTGTGGGATTTTCTTCTCATCCGCACGCGTTTGCGTCATGAGGATGTCTGCCCTCCCTCTTTGGTATGACGTCTTTAAGCGTCACTCTGAATAGAGATAAGATAAGATAAGAAAACTTTTATTTGCCTCACAATGGAGTACTGTACTGTAATTCCCAATTTACAGCTGCAATATTATGAAAAAAAAGTTCCGTTTGGGCTGTTTTGTGGGACTTTTGTATTAATTGGACTTTATCAAACCAGTTAGTGTGGAAATTGTAAAAGAAGGCGACAATT
Source organism: Hippocampus abdominalis (assembly GCA_018466805.1). NCBI lineage: Eukaryota > Metazoa > Chordata > Actinopteri > Syngnathiformes > Syngnathidae > Hippocampus > Hippocampus abdominalis. Next base: position 15,300,005 of record CM031700.1, read on the forward strand.
TCTCACGTTCACACACAGCAAGTGTGTCGATTAATTTTTCACATAGAAAAAACTCCCGCGCCAAACCGGGAACCGCTGAAAATCAGTTTCCATAGCAACAAGCAAAACTAAACATGGCGGTCTTAAAGGGGCCGCAATTACTTCTAATCATTGCATTCAAGTATTTGCAGTTCGTGGTGAATTATGTATAGAGAAGTCACTACACCAGTTTATTTACATTCTCTTTTATGTCTTCACTGTGTTTGTATATATTTTTATCTTTTCCAATACAGCACAGTTCTATTTTTCTTTATTAAAACATGTTTTGTATGTGTAATGTGTGTGTGTGTGTGTGCGCGGGGGGAGGGGGGGGGGGCTGTAACATACAAACATGTATTAATGGCATTTCAATTCATTTCATTGGTATAAATGTATTTGCTATACTGTACCAGTAAATTTGGTTACAAGCTAAAGATTTAACATGACGGCTTTCTGGCAGCCCTTTTTGGCAGATCTGTAATAACCACAACTAGAAAACCACAGACCATTTGCATGCATTGGAACTTCAACCAGACTCAGCCAAGCCTGGGAAGAAAACAGTTTAAGCCGATGCTCTAATTTGAAACAAGTGGTTGAGTTTGTAACCTTGATTCAGCTTAAGATTCAGAAATAATTATGTTGTAGTGTATCAACAAAGACGCAACAATTTAAACAATTCATTCTGAAACGGCTTGCCTTGTTTCTTTTGCATTCATTGACCATTTTTCAATTTTCTTTCGCACTTGTCCTCATTAGGGTCATGGGTGAGCTGCATGCAGCTTATCCCAAATGAGTCTGGGCAAGGGAATAGCAGAACACGTACGTATGGACAAAAAAATCCTTAACACAATCTATGATCAAGTAAGAGTGCGCTATCTGATTTAACTCATTCACTCCCAAAGACGTTTTTAAACGTCTTTTCAGACTTGGTCTAGAATTGGCTGGTACTGAATGAGTTAATTATCTGAGTCTTCCCTATGGTACACACAGTCTGAAAAAAATATTTGCCACCGCATTGTCCCTCTATGTACAAGAAACCACCACACTTGAGAAAGAACAACAGACCAGAGACAGAGGGCATGACTTACGAGGTGTCATAACTTGTATCATGGGCCCACCAACTGCGGTCATGAAAAAAATCAAACATCAAACAATACCATTTGGTGTGATCGTATCATCCATTCATTTTCCGATCTGCTTTTTTCTCACAAGGGTCGCGGGGGGCACCCTGAACTGGTTGCTAGCTAATCGCAGAGCACACATAGACGGACAACCATCCACGCTCACACACACCTAGGGACACTTTTGAGTGTCCAATCAGCCCGCCATGCATGTTTTTGGAATGTGGGAGGAAACCGGAGAAAACCGGAGTACCCGGAGAAAACCCACGCAGGCCCGGGGAGAACATGCAAACGCCACACAGGGAGGCCGTTGCCGGAATCGAACCCTGCACTTCTGCACTGTCAGATTGACGCGCTATCCACTGGTCCACCGGGCTGCCCGTGATAGTATCACTCCATTAGAAAGTGCTTACCTATGGTAACAAGGCAGCTGTTCTCCAGTAGCCCATTACAGAATGCCCTTGACAATGCCAATCAAAAACCTTTTAGCACTTTTAACGTTGAAGCTATAGTTTGCAATACAAAAATATACAGTTTCTTTACATCCACTGGTGACAGCAGCACATCATCGTTAATCCATATGCTAGGAGAACATCCATAACGAATTCTTAGGCAATTCATCAGGCGGACGTATGAGAACTGATCCTTTAGGATTGGACAGGAAATAGTAAAGCACACACATTTCCTGACAGCTTTGCCTAAGCCTGTGGGTCACATGAGCATCGTGAAAGATCACAAAAAAAAAAAGTGGTCAGAAAGACATTGTAATGCTCTTTTGTTACACTTAATGTCAGCACAGCTGCTGTCTTTGCATGCATCAGCGTCCCGGCAAGAACAAACAGATTAAATATCCAGGACAGGACCAAGGATGTGATTATTGTCCCTTGAGGGAATCATTTCATGTCAATGTACAAAATGGTCCCAAATTCAATATGTTGCTGCATTGCTCCGGGCAGGAAAATGGATGCCTCTAAAAGGAGCTTTTGGTATTTTTCAGATGTATCCATGTCAAAAGAGATTAAGCCTGGGCAATATTGCAACTTTTTATTTGGCTTTGAATACCTTATAAAGCATATGTGGATTCAGAGTGCAACGTTTTAGGCCTAAGCTTTTGATAGACAGACTTCATTTGTATTTCTGCGGCAACTCACGCTCAAAGCTGCTAAGAGTAGAATTTTCCCCTAAACAGATAGCCCTTGGGGATTAGTCCTCATAATCTGTGGTTCACTGATCCTCGAAATCATACTGTCTGGGTGCTCAGAAATCAGCTTACAGTGACAGTAGCTGGTGTGCGAGTGGTTTTATGATTGCAGCTGCATGCGTACAGTAGCAACAAATGACAACATGACAATCGTTTAACAGGAGCAAGGGTTGGCGATGAGGACGGGAGTGGTGGTTGGATTCGGCCATAGGTGTCAACAAATTGCAACGTTCTGATTCAAATGAACGGGAACAATATCTGGCTTCTGCAGAGCTTGCTGATGATCTGAACATTTGAATCAGGTGTGTTGCAACAGGGAGAGATGGAAAACTTGCAGAATGGCGGCTCTCCAGGACCGGCGTTTGACACCTATGAACTAGGCCAAGGAAGATTTTTATAAACGTGATTCTGATGTTTACATTACCGGTAGTTAGTTCCGCCTCACTGCCGCTTCCACACAGCCACATTACAGTGATGCTCTGTCAACATAATTTTACCGTCTATCTCAGGGGTGTCAAACTTATTCCACATTGTGGGCCACATACGTCCTCGGTAGATGTCAAGTGGGCCGGACCATTAAAATGATACCATTCTCTGCTATAAATAACCAAAATAATACGTCTTTCCGTTGTTTTGGTCTAATGAAGCGCATGAACAGTTGGAAAATGTTGAAATTGAATGAACATATCTTTTACAAAACATTTCATGAAACACTTTAGGTTTCCTTTGACAAATGAGCAATTTACTTTTATCAATCACATATATGCATTGATCCTACTGATTGTACAAAGGCACAACACTTTAACAACTAATTGGTACAGAAAAATATAGTAATGCACTTTAAGATGTAACAAGATTTATCAAGAAAGGACTTTTTAAAACATTTACACATGTGCATATAAAATCTAAATTTAATTCCTGCAAACACCTTACAAACTAAGGAGAGTGCTATTAAATTTGTAAAGAATAAAGGAGTGACAGACTGATACTGCTGTTGTGTCAGTTGTAAAACAGTGTGTCTCCTATCGGATAATCCATGAATTGCACCTTATTAAAATATTCATTCCGTATCTTTGATGCATTTTTTTCACTTTTAAATTATCCTGAGGGCCTGATCGAACCTCCTTGGGGGCCGGTTGCGGCCCGCGGGCCGTATGTTTGACACCACCGGTCTATCTTGTTTGTTTGTTTATTGTTTATTGAACATAAAAACATACTCAGTAATAAATTGACAGGAAGTAAGGTAAGTAAAATTGTAAAAGGAAAAGAGAAATCAGTCATCATACAACACAATTATATGTTCAAAGGAGTAGGAAGAAGTAAAAAACGTATCTAGTCCTACCCCAAGTTATGTGTTTATATACAAATAATTATTTTTTATATCAATCAGAAAAGAAAGGAAGAAAGAAAGAAAAAAGAAGTCTCCATAAAAGCTCATGCTTTTACCCTTGACCGTGATATTTTTACTACTTTTGGTTTGTATCCGGATTTTATACTTGCACACCCTGGTACTCTTATGTCAATTTTCTTGTATTCATAATGGATATTGCAGTACCTTTCTCTATTATCAACTTAATTATTATATTTAATTAATGGTTAGAATTTATCACCTTAACTCTGATTGATGTAGGTTGTTTGTACTATTTTCTTGAATTTGTTTTTGAACTCAGGAAGCGATTTACTCATTTTCAGGTTCGTTTCGAAATAATTCCACAGATTAACACCTATGACAGATACACTTCTTTGCTTGATGTTTGTTCTTGTTTTGGATTTTTTTGTATAGGTTGGTACCTCTTAAGTCATAGCAGCTATCTCGAATTTCGAAAAATTTCTGAATGTTTTGGCAGAGCAGGTTATTGTGAGCTTTGTACATTAATTGGGCGATTTTAAATTCAACCATGATACAGTACAGTACTTGGTTTTAGTTTGACTAATTTTGTGCTTTTTTTCTGTAATTTTTATTTGATTGTTTTGTTTTATGATTTATTTTTGCTTCATGTACAGTAGTACTTTGTATACAGTGGTGGTTGTTTTAAAGTGCTCTATCAATAGAGTTGAGTATAGGTTGATCATGATTTGCAAATCATTCTATTCTGCTTTTATTCACATTTAACACATTTAACTTTGTTGGCATTGGATTTGTATGTATGTATGTATGTATGTACATACTGTATTACTTTTTTGTTTGACCTAACCATTTACAGCGTTCATATGGATTGTGACCTACTGTTCATGAGACACATCAAACAAAATTTAAGTAACATGGAGGCAACAAGCCTTTAGCTGGGTCACATTAATGACCCGACACATCCTAACTCGTATGGTTTCCTCTAACTAAATTAAAGCGTTTGATTACAAGGATATCTGCACACCAACCGAATGCAAAATACTGTACCAGATGGTAATCAAGACAGCCAGAATGGACTACTATCAAATTAAGTTCCAAATCAATTCAAATGTTTTTTCCTCCAAAACACGATGTGACAAACTTCAATTCCTTGCAACAATAATCTCCCCTGATGGAATTTTCTTAGAAAACACTCAGGGGCAATCCACTGTGCACTTTTCACCCTTTCAAACAGCAAATACGTGCAACCAGTCTGGTCAATGTTTAAGAGACACGGTTACATGTACATTCATTACAATTTATTTAGGACATTAATTACATTTTCTACACTTCATTTCTTTAGTTCCAGACAAAGGAAACGGATTTGCATTAAGCATTGCTTAGTAATGTAAAACATATAACAGGAAGGGGAGATTTTGCTATTTGCACACTGAAAAGGTGACAGGAGTGGAGACAGGGAAAAAATAAAAGCAAGAACATTTGGAGGCAGACACTCGGTGGATGCTGACAGCTGAACTGGAATGTCGAGTCAATTCCTTGTGTTCTCCCCAATGGTACAGAGGGATGTTGACAGGTCTACGCAGAGCTGGTCACAGCCAGTTTTTTCAAGTGGTCCATGAAGACCTGCAGGCTGACGTCATCAGTCAGGATTGGTGCTCCAGTCTCCTGTAGTTGCACACCAAACAAAGATGATGAAAACAGTGATGAGCGTGAGCCCTCACCCCACCGACACACTCAGACTATCCAATCTCATTTATGACTCTAATCCTTGAATCACTTTAATTGAACTAAGTGCATTTGTCACTAAGATTAGTGTCTGCAAGTGCTCTTGACAATCTCTTCCATATCAGGCAGATCTTTCTTGATTTGGCAAATTGGAGAATAATTCTATTTTCATTTTAGCCCTAGTCTCCATTCAGGATAAGAGGCTGGGTAATCCACGATCCTGCACTTGTTGACAGGTTTACTTTGAAGTCTCTCTGGCTAGAGATGCTTCTGTATCTTAAAAGCTTTCATTTGAGGAGGGGTGGTATCATTCAGGAAACAGTTAACCAGTTGAAAACTCTCACTATTTTAACAATTCCTCTCACTGGAGTAATCATCCATTTTTTTTTAACAATGACTGTTCTCGAACATCTATTTGGCTTCATTGATTTTTTTTGTCCGCCGTGGGGGAGCTTTGGAACCATAGGTTCAAGTTCCACTTCGGACCAGTGCCTCTCCAAAAAGTAGTTGGAGCGATGCTAGTCTAACTCGTGACTACAGTCGGGGTGGCCTTGATCACGGCTCAGTTGCAGCACAGTGTTCCTTTCATACTGACATCTCTCCTCACATGTGTGCACAAGCAGACACGTGTGTGTGTGTGTGTGTGTGTGTGTGTGTGTGTGTCACAACTGGATTTCATTGTGGTGTGTTTTTTGTTGTTGTTGTTGTTGTTATTAATAGACATGGCTTTGGCCTGAGCATTAAAACTGCAAATAATAGCAAAAGGGCAGTTTTTCAGTAAATGTGTTCCCAAGACGATCTGCTAATAGGAGAATTTGTGCAATGGCAAACCACAGATGAGTGTTTTTACAGCAATAAAAAAAGTCAAAAAGGTTACCTGTCCCCAAGCGTAGAGGTTGTTGTGGGTCTGGGAAGGGTTGACCTTTGAGAGCAGGAAGCGGGCCTGCGAACCTCCATGCTCTGTATCGACATAGCGAGGCATGGGAAAACGCGTCTGTAGAATCTCCTGCGCATCATCCAAAGGTGCCTGTAGCAGCTGTTTGAAGTTTTCATATTCGGCCTTTTCCTGGTATCCTGCTTTTCGCCACTGGGCTATGGTCTGGGGACAAAAAGGCAAGGAAAACAGATGTTAGGCAACTTTTAATGGAATCACCAATCCAAAATCAAAGTGTCTCAACCAGAGAAACTTTCAAACAGGCCAAAACTAATTAAACACAACAAGGTTCCCACTCTTTTCTTGAAATGATTTTCCAGGACTTTCCGGGACTTTTCCAAGACTTTTTCATCTGCTACAGTATGAGTCAAGTTATCACAACAAACAATAATACATAATTCAAGCCCCAAGCTTTGGATAAGTGTTACTTTCTGCAATTGTATCCTATATTTTTTACTTTTACCAAATCAGCCAAATAAATAAATAAAACCCATCTCACAAAGCTGCAATTCGATTCTCATCATTGACCCCAAAAGAACTGCTAATTTGCAAATGTCCCAACACAAAAATAAGCTAATTTGAAGGTTGCCATTGAAATTACTTTTCATTTCTAAGTAAATCCAGATAATGGAATTAAGCTGATTGACTAATGAGCTGGTTTGAGAGAGGCCAAAGCCCATGCTAGCACCGAGAGCAGAGATGTAGCAGAAAAGCGAGACAGCTTGCTTGTTTTTAAAAATTATTTTGTCCATTAGAATAAATTCACAGCAGAAGAGCACATTTCAATGTACTATCATCAATGTTTTACGTGTTCTGTAGTATGACTTTTATTTTATGTTAAATGTTCTGATGTAGTGGATTGTATTCTTCCGAGTACCTCTCCATGGTAGATAACAAGCTGAAAGAAGGTGTCCATCAGCAAGATTCGATCTGGAAGGATGCTGCTGCTGTCCAGGAGTACAGGCTAAGGGGGAGAAGAATCACTGATGTCTTTTTGTTGTTGTTGTTTTTTTAATGTTCACATTTACATAGCACAAATCTCAACATCTCACAAGGATCAAGAGTCTAAAACGTGTAAGGCTGACCTCTGGTGGGCCATGAAAGGAGTAGGAGTAAAGGATGGGCTGCATCATGATGAGCGACTGTGTCAGGTCCTGCCTGACAAAGTGGTGCCTGTAATAAGAGGACTCATCTGGACTGTTGTTGAACACTTGCAGGAAGGGCGACCGCCGCAGGTGGAACATAAACTGCAAATCAGAAACAAGACATCATTGAAAAGAGTGTCCAATTCATGGACATAGACATTACATTTCAAATCCAGTAAATAGCTTTATCAAACATTCTGGCGGTGTTTGTTTTAATATTATTTATTCTCTATTTACTTACATGACAGTGCATTCAATCAATCACCTCAATAAATACTCATCTGACAAGCAAACATAGCTTTGTAAGGGAGAAAGTATTAATTGCATTTGATTGTGCAGTTGGCCCTAAGACCATTCGGTATGTCAATTAAATGCCTGACATTAATCTTGTTTTTCTTTTAAGAATCATTCGCAGATGTGTGCATGTACCTGAGGGTAAAGTGACAGGGACTCTGACAGCTTGAAGGACGTCGGATCATCTTTATTGAATTGACCAAACTTTTGGCACTGCAACACGTGAAAGCATACATGTGAAAAATAGAACCATACAGTACATTTTTCTCATTTCAGATTAATTGTACAGTGTTCTTCACATTCTGCGAGGAGTTCACTCACCAGGCGAATTAACTGCCTGTCGAGCCAGCGCAACACATCGGGCCCCTCCTCCGACTCTGCTCGGAAGACGCCCAGGCGAGCCATGAGCACAGCGGCTGCTTCTTGATCAAATGATGACTCAATGTGCTGAATTTGGGACTGTGCATCTGCCCAGCTTGGGTGGGGACACATATGACAAGAAGACACTGTGGGTACAGTTAAACACAGGTGTGGTGCAGGTGGGGCCTGTCACAATAACATATTTGAATGATGATTAGGGTTGGGCCTGTCACAATAACATTTTAATGATGATACATGTTCCTGGAAACTATCACAATAAACGATAGAATCGTTGATCATGTTTTTTACTGATACTGTATTAGAGCATCATATTTGAAGTACATTCTTTTTAAGAGCAACTAACTTTAAGTTGCAAGAATATTGATTGCTGGCAGTGAAACGCAGAACAGAGTGATGAGATATCTCCAACAGAATGTCCTCTTTTTGCCCATGTAGAAGGCTAGAATGTCTGTAATATTCCCTCTGAATTTGCATGCGAGCATTCACACAAACTCCCTGAGCGTTCTTAGAACCATGGTGAGCAACAGATACGCACACGGTGGTCAAACTAATATCATACCTGTCCAAAACCTGAGATCATAACACATGATGTGATATAGGTACTAAATTTGACAACAAAAGTTAAACCGCCTATATTTTAATCGCTTTATAAGAGGAGGATATGAAAAATACAAAATGCGCAAACAGCTCTGGTTTGATTTTGTTTTTTAATGCGCTGCACACATTTCCTGTGTGCTGAGAAGGTGAAAGCAGTACGCAATTGCGCACAGGTGCAGCTTAGAGGGAACATTGAATGGCTGACTGAGAATTTAAAACATGTTTTTTTTTTTCAAGATTCTAGCAGACAGGCCAAGTACACATAAGTATGCATAAGATTGTCTGATGCATCAATAATAAAAAAGTGTTCTTACTTCCTGGCAATTGTGGTGACACGTATCCTCCTCTGAGTGTTGGAATGCTGGTATTGGGTTACAAACTGGACTGCCCCCCGGCCACCCTGTGGGATTGGTGCATTGTGCTGCATACAACGAGACGGCACATAACTATGAATTCGCCACAAGACTACAGTCGTACCTCTTTTCAACGTACCCCATTTACGTTTCCCCCCTTGTTACGTTCCCAATTCAAAGTCCAGATTTCACATAACTAATTTTTCATTTGCCAAATTTGCGAACAATGAATACCTTTATAACGTAAGCCTCCTTATCGGCCATTTTAGTGGAAATGGTTACAATGAACTACCGTTATAACGAAAAGATTCGTTATGTCCCTCGAGGTACGGTGTAGTGAGGTTCGACTGTACTGTATTAACTAATGTTGTGTTTACTCAGTCAAAAGAAATGAATATTCCTGAGCTTGAGGCCCAAGCAAATATGCTTTACCTGATTCACCACTTCAAAATAAATGCCCAAAGTGGTGGAAGGACTAAGACTGCATACTTTCCACTGGCTTGTGCCACCAACGCCCATCTCCTACGCAAAACAGTGAATTGTTAAGAGTGACAGCGAGCAACAAATAACAGCAATAGAATACAATGACTTACATTCTCGGATACGCAGGAGCCCTTTGAGTTGAGCGATACACAAGGCCCAATGGCCCCACAAACCTTCAGTTCTCGTGAAGTCTGCACAGACACAATGACACATTTGTAAAGCTTTGGAAGACTGTACACAATCCTGAAAATGTGACCACTGATCAAAACGTCAACATTAATCACTTCAATATTGCTTGCACACATAGATTCAGTTGAGAATTGTGAGCACAAAATCATTTATTTACCTTGACCTCCATGATGCCTCCGAAGGCCATGCGGAAGTCGCCGTTATAATCTTTGTTGAAAACTCTCTGGAAGGTTTGCTTGAACAACGAGGTATTGAAGGAGTCTCCCATGACTATGTGTCCCCTGAGAGTAGAGCAGAGACCATTCTCATCTTTTCATTACTTGCAGCTTGCATTTTAAGGACCCAGACTAATAGTACTGAATGTGTAATGCAGACTAGAAATGCATATTGTTTGGTTAAAGTGTTTACGTTTCATTCATTCATACAAAAGAAAAAGCACACATTGTCCATCTTCTGTTCTGTACACTACCTTGCTAAACAAGAATAGATCGCAAAAGGACGGAAGAGTGGAACACCTGTCTGTTTGCATAGTATTATGTACGTAACACTCCAATAAACAATCCCGCAGCCATCAAGTGTTTGGCTGTCATTTGCTGACGTACCCAGTGAGATTAGATAAACATTTCATTTCCAGCAGCCCAGTCTGGTCCAAAGCACAGGCGTAGATGTCAATACTGTGGCCGTTTACTGCTGATCGGTTGGCTAAGGCTTCATAGTACTGCATTTAAAAAAAGAATATGAAGACAGTGGGGATTTTATTTATTGTATCATGTTGAGTCCAAAACGAGCTTATCATTGAACACCGTTAGCCATGTTTTGACTCACCTTTGTAGCCTTCTTCAAGTGGCGAGCGTTATCCTTCTGGATGTCATGCCAGGAGCGGATGGGCGTTTTCAGCTCGTCTCCCACCACCATTCCGGGGCCCTGAGTGGGGGGCCCGCCGATGAAGAGCATGACGCGAGCACCAGTGTTGGGGAATGTGCCCTAAGAGATTGTTACCACATAAATTCAAACATCAAGTGCAATAATCCATTTAATTAAACAGCGAACATGAGCATTGAACATGACAGCTGCGACGTTTGATCACTCAATCTATAAGCAAATTCATAGAGAATTATTTTAATTGAGTAAAGATAGCCCAAATCCATGAAATTTCAGCGCCTTAACAAGACATTTGCAACCATCAGATTTTACTTTGGAAAACAATGGACAGCAATTTTGTCTATTTTCTGACATGTTACAGCACAAATCAGTAATTGAATCATACAAATCTATTTATATTTTCTGCACTGTCAATTTGAAACATCCTGTTTTAAAAAAAAAATATTTTTTAAAATCTGTTAATTGAGAAAATAATTGTGATTAATGGATTATTTCAATATTTTTTAATTGCCTAGTTAACACAATTTTATTCGTGACATTGTTTTGTATTACAGTATCATTTATACAATGGGGCGGCCCGGTAGCCCAGTGGTTAGCACGTTGGCTTCACAGTGCAGAGGTACCGGGTTTGATCCCAGCTCCGGCCTCCCTGTGTGGAGTTTGTTTCATTCCAAAAAAAAACATGCATGGCAGGCTCGTTGGGCACTCTAAATTGTCCCTAGGTATGAGTGTGAGCCGTCTCTGTGTGCCCTGCGATTGGCTGGCAACCAATTCAGGGTGTCCCCCGCCTACTGCCCGAAGACTGCTGGGATAGGCAGCACCCCGCGACCCTAGTTGAGAAAATGGATGGATGGATGGATTTATACAATGCAGCGCAGGAGATGTGCACAGGTTTCATGTTTTCCATTAGAACAGGCATGTTGAGAGAAGGGATTCTTGTTGATGCCCAATGTGAATGCATGTTGAAAGCAAGGTCTTCCAGGAAACCAGTTTAAGCAAAAATAACCCCTAGGAATACGCGAAGATGCAGAAACATGCACTTGCGTGTTTAGTTTAGGTTATGTCCGAATAAATATAAGAAGAACTCATCGTAGAGAACAATATTTTTTTTTGTCGTTGCTGCCTCACAAGTTTAAGGCTGGCATGCCTCCGGACAAACAATCCAGTGTGAAGTCGTGGCCGAAACCTAAATTTTATCTAATCAGGCCTCTTTGCTTGGCTAAAGGAGAGCGGTCGGTTGCACTTGCATTACATAATCATACAGATTAGAGGATAATGACGGGCAAGGGGAAAAGACAGAAGGCAGAAATGGCCTTTGAGCTGGAGAATTACATGTACTGTTTCTGCATAAGATAAAGATTCTGCAGAGAGTGCATCACTGAACAGCAGCACGTGGAAGAATCAATAGAAAGAGGCTAAAGTTCAGTGCACACGGCGCTTCCTTAAAATTGACTGCTTACACAGTGGGATCCAAAAAAGAAAAAGCTTTCATTTTGCAGATTAAATATGATCGCATTCTCGTTCACCTTAGTTAAAAATAAGGCACTTTATCGTCTAGTAAAGGTTTGTGCACACAAAATGACTGTCAACGTTCCCTTGCACTGCATTTACATTACACAAGGCCACTCAAACATTTTTTTAAAGATTAGCCAAATATTTGTTTTCTCATTTTTAGGACATTCTAATAAATTGGGTACGGACAGTAAATGCATCATGAAACTTTTCTCTTCCATAGTGGGCCAATTTCTTATTTAATATTGATATGATATTCACTTTGTAGCTTTGGTAATCAGGGTATAATACCTCCAGCAGACCAACAGCAACAGACAGCGCTACACCAGTAGATCGGAGAGGCCTTTTAGCCTGGGGAACAGGCCAAGGGTCTCTCTGGAGCTCCCCCAGTAAATCGGTCAGATTCATATCAACTTTGTGCACAGGCTGAAGGAACCTGAATATCAAGGATGAGACAATTGCCATTTTAAACAGTGGGACTTTTAGAAACAGTTTCAATTCACTAAGGAAAAGTAGCAAATTGGGTGTTGCTACTCCTTCGTACCTGCAAGAGGCTGCAGCATCTTGAGGTGCAGGAGGGCGCCCTGGCTGTCCTGCTACAGAAGGCTTTGTTAAACCCAACATCTCCTGAAAAAATGAAGAGATTTTGTTGAGGGGCATTTTTGACATTTTGTACTATCGGTTTATTCAGCAGTACATACAACAAATGATGGCACCAAAGTCTGCTTCAAGGCAAGTGTGAGCCGCAGGCGTGTTTATATTGACTTAAGTTGTAGGGGAAACAGCCCTCTGGAGTTAAACAAAATCGAAGTGTGCAAACCGCTGTCGGACTTGGTTTCAGGAATTCTTCTGAGTCTCACCTTAGCAAGCATCTCTCGATCTGTTTTCCATGTACTCCAGGTTTTTTTGGTTTTAATGTCAATAGTTACAGTGAGAATCCTAATTCATCACCGTCTTACGTCACCCACCTGAATCTGTTTCGAGGTGAGATCCTTGGTGCCCCTGAATACGTAGCTCTTGGAGATCAACTCGCAACTAAGCTCATGAACCTGCACCATTCGCCCGAAAGTGATGAGGCCCACTAAAGCATTGGGAGGCAGAAGACTGAGGGACATCTGAAGGGACTCCTTCAAAGCCTGGAGGTCTTCTTCTTCCAAGCACGTGTCTACTACATAAAGGAAGATCAGTGGAGCTGAGGGTCCGCGCTGCAAAATGGGAGAAAATTGCACATGATTCAGTGTTGTTTCGGAATGTACTATCCTTCGGTCCATGCATGAGATGCGGTCACAGTAACAAAGCGAGTTGCATGTACCTGTACTATGTACTCAATGGTGGAAAACTGCGGCATGAGTTCAGCTGGTTGGTTCACGTCTGATATTCCCGCATAGGAAGGAGGGAACTGCAAACATACAGAGATGCACGTAGGCAAAATAAGTAAGACATAGCTATGTATGCTTCAAAACATCCTGCGATCATCAGTACTTACAGGGTTTCTCTGGAAGCAGAAGTTACAGGCCCAAATCTTTGCTCTGAAGTCAACTTGACTGTTAAAAAAAATGGAAAAAGAAAACAAACAGGTTGTTCTGCATCCAACTACAGAAAGAATAATGTGCTATACTTTCTATGGCCAAATTGGATTTCGGCCTTCGTTGCTGTTCGTTAATGATGAGTAAATACAGTATACGACATATAACGGAGTAAACATAAAATACTAGATGTCTTTTTCTGCTGTGCTCCAGACAGCACACTGGAACAAAAATATAATGATTATGAACAAAAGCAATAATCAAAACCAGGAATCACCGAATAGTTTAGCATGCCACATCCACTCTGCAAAATGCAACACTCCACCCATTGACACCAGGCTACCATATGTTTCAGGTGAAAAGCTAACAAACTGAATTGTTTTGATCATTTGTAAATACATAATGTACCTTAATATTTATTGTATACTGGAAGCACTTAAGTCAAATTCAAATTGCATAATTCTGAATTCAACGAAAATGTTTGAAGCATCTAAACTATATACTGGATACCTATCTTCTTTCGCTTCATGAGGCTTTTTTCAACACTCCCAAAAACAAAAAAAAAATTCAAACTGCTGTCATGCATGATGTCAAGTCAGCACACAGCAAACTGTATTTCGGGAAAGCGTGATATGCTTTTGTTTTTTTGTGACACTTATTCCGAATGAAGAACCCAGTTTCAACAAATAAGAGTTTAACCAGCAAACACAATACAGTATACATGTACTGTAGATATGAAATTACATTAAAAAATCTCACATCAGTATCATGCCAGAATTTTCTTTTAGCTCTTAATATTAACAATGGAAAATGTTTTAGTTACACCTCGTTGGCCAATCACAAAAGGTCAGCAAAAAACTAAAACTACAATAAAGTAGTTAGTAAACACTTTGTGCAGGTGTAACTTACCACAGCGGATTGAGCACTGCCTTGCAGTTGGCTCGGCTGCACATGACAGGCTCATATTGGACTGGGGGCAGGTCGGGCCTTTCCTTGAGTGGTGTGAAGAGACACGAGACAGGCACCACAAGCCTGGTCGCTTCTAGTCGACTGGAGGGCCAAAGGTTCCAACTGAATCTCACGCCATCCCTGTCCTCATTCTGTTGGATGAATTCCTGGTAGGTGGCCATCAGCAAGCTTCAGCAGCGTAGAGGGTCAACAGAGGACAATATGAAGATGACACACTCACACAAAACCTGCTTCTAGTTTTATCTAGTCTAAAACAAACAGTATAAATGTTTGAATTACATTTCAATGTGTAATTTGAAAATATGACGCACAAATGCACCTCAGAGAAACCTGATCAACAAGTTATGGTGAGTGTGTGAGACATTTTACTAATGTTATACTCCACCTTTGTTTGTGTGTGTTACTGAAACTTTGTTACACCTTCAGCAAGGACATTATTATCCTTTTGCTGTAACAGGAAACTAATTGCTAGTAGAGGACACACTGTTCGCATGCCCAAATGTGGAGCGGAAAAAATACGCAACTCAAGAAAATTATGTTTGGGTTCTCACGACTTGTGGTCTTAACTTGTTACTTAATTTAATACCAGTGTTTTTCTAGGGTTGGCACATTTTAATAAAGACATCTCTTTAAAAATTATTGAATGTGTTTGCTCACAAAGACTCAGATGTCAACATTTAATTTTCCTTGCAATAGTAGCCTATCAATTTCTGTGGATTTATTGCTACATCGGCATTGCCTCATTACATTGCCGAGATGTGATAGAACAAGTTGAAGGACGAAGAATTGAAATTCAAATGTCGGTACTGTATTAGTACATGACATACAATTAGGCAAGAGTCTTTAAATTACTCATGGACGACACCGTCTGAAAAAAAAAATCGAAATAACCTAAACGATCAGGTCTACTAATATGCAAACGTAATGTTCTTGAGCGTTGAGCATAACAAAAAAATATTTCATATTTGAAGCCTTGACACATAGAAAGTGCTGTGCAAGGAAAGGGTTTTGCCATCCTAAAGTACTGTACATCATCAACGTCCCATACAGTACACGAGACCGAACACTTCGTGTTACACGAATACAAAAGGTAACAAGAGCCTTATCGTGAACGATATATTCTTAAAATTAGTACAATAAAAGAAAACAAAACGTTTTCAATCCGTGGTGTGCTAACACGACCTGTAACCTAATGTAGGTAGTGTGGTGTGCTACACCGCTAACGGAATTTATTTAGCATTAGCATCTTCTGACAACCCCTCCAATCTGCTATACATTGTCTTGTGGATGAAATCATCTTACCTTTAATATCAGAGTGACGTCCGTATCAGCGTTTATTCTATTAAAACAAATGCAACATTTGGACCTCAAAAACACAAGAAAGACAAGCAACAGAATACAGAGGAGATTGCGAATGTTCACGACGAGCCGGCTTGTGCTCTTGGTAAAGTGACGTGTAACTCCAAGCTTCGACAGTTCCAATTGGTTTCGATATCAATGACGCAGAAAGGGCGTGTCCGCACGCATTCGGAACAGGAAGTTGCAGTCCACCCAACTCGAGTGATGGTGCATTCCCGCTCTTGTCAGAAGTCGGAATTTCTAAATTTCGTCAGTCGATAATACTGTACTGTATTTACAAACTCCGACTCTAGCTTCCAAGATCAATCGAAAGTAAAACTCTTTTGCATGTTTAATTAAAGTATTGTAAGACATGCAATTGAAATTTGACCGTTATTAGTGTCTTTGACACGTTACCTTTAAAAATACTGTTTTTTAAACAATCTTTATTGAATAAGTCACAATACAATTATCAGTAAATACAAAACAAAACGAACGTGTTATTAATACATGTACTTATTACAAACATTTAAACAAAAAGAGAAGCGAGGGGATTTTAAACAAAATTTTCAAATAAGGAGCATATAGCCAGAGTTTAACAGCTTTCTTGTTTTTGGAATCCTTAATAGAACTCAGACACTGCTTTGTTTCTGCTTGAAAAAATTTAAAAAGAGGTTTTGAATTACTCCATTTGGATTTGTGGATATGGAACTTAGCAAGAATGATTATTAAATTTATAATGAAGGTTTGTTTAGTGTTTTTTTTCCTTACTTTTGTAGAACCCAAATAGTACATTTTCCCAGTATAGCATAAAGTCAGAGTCAATACATTCAATAATAAATCTAGATACAGCTTTCCAAAATTTGTTGGTATACGGGCATTGCCAGAACAAGTGAACCATCGTTTCAGGGTACATTCCACAAAAGGAACAATCAACAGAGATGTCTTTCTTGAACCTAAGAAGATAATGCTTGGTGGTGTATCATTTTAAAAGAGATCTCCCTTACTTTATTAGTCAGGAAGTACTGTATTTGTATGGGAGAGACCAGATTTCCCCCCAGTGTAGATTATCAACAAAACCAGACCAGTAAGTAATAATATGTGGGGTTGTTGAAATATATTTTTGAAACAGGGAACGTATGTTACGGTTGTCATTTCTGACTGATGTTGACGTAAAACAGGATTTGCCGATAGCAGTCATTTTGGGGTCCAGAAGGAATAGCATCCACCTTTTAAAATACTGTAATATCTGTTTCTTGTATTTGTGTGATGTCATAGAGAGGGGACGAGCCAGGTTGGGCGAATATTGGCTCTTGCAGTTAGTCCAGGGGTGTCCAAAGTCGGTCCTGGAGGGCCGCTGTCCTGCCTGTTTTCCAGCTCCCCTAGGAGCAACACACCTGATTCATATAATCAGGATTGTTCTAATGCTGCTCCAGAGCTGGTTGATGAGCTGATCATTTGAATCAGGCGTGTTACAGCTGGGAGAGCTGGAAAACAGGCAGGACAGCGCCCCTCCAGGACCGACCTTGGACACCCCTGAGTTAGTCTGAGTGGAGAGCGTATGAGCGTGAGTTGTGACTAACAGCAACTCCGATGAACGTGTGTTTATTGCTCCTTTTGTTTATTAAAATCGAACAGATTGCATCAGCGACCGCGTGCATCCTTCTGTCCACGTTAAAGGGCATTACAATACTTTGTATGGTTGTTATGTAATCATGTACTGTATCTGACTTGGGATACTGTACATGCATATCATTACTGTATACATTTGATAAATGTCTACTAATCAGAGTCGGCCCAGAAGTGAACTAGCAGCAGAATATTGGTCAGTAACATAAAATAAGTTACATGTTTTTATTAAAGTTGTTGATTATTTATTTAATCATATTGTATAACCAGCTCAATTTATTGTTGCACTTTGTCATTATTTTTTTCGATAGAATTATTTTTGATTGTTGTTGCAGTTTTTGGAAACGGGCGTATAAACCAGATGCCACTTGTACAGCAATACATAGCACGAGTACTCGTATACTGGTTCATTTTGTTACTTTTAATCGTTTTTGGAAACCGACGGAATAAACTAGAGGCCAGTTGTATATTAATACAATGTACTACTGGTTCATTTTGTTACTTTTAATAGACCGAGTTATTCAGTACCTCATTTATGGTACCTTTGATCAACAAAGGCAAAGCAAAGGCATATCACGGGGTAAAGGCATATCACGCTGACAGAATAATAGAATAATGTAAAGACATGCACGACAGGCTGATTCAACACTATAAATTGTCCTTAGATGTGAGTGTGGATGGTTGTTTTTCTCTGTGTGCCCTGCGATTGGCTGGCAACCGGTTCAGGGTGTCCCCCGCCTACAGCCTGAAGACAGCTGGGATAGGCTTCAGCACCCCCCACGACCCTTGTGAGGATAAAGCGGATCGGAAAATGGATGGATGGATGGATGTAAATAACACTGCCAGAGGAGTTGAGATGTGAGCGACAAACTATGAGCAGCACTAGAGGGCGCCAAATTATTATTATTATTTTGCAGGCGTGAATCGGCGATGTCATCCCAAAAAAACATGCAGAGACCCTTCTTTCACTAGCTTACAAATATCCCTATGCTTTCAAGTTCAAAATCAGCAGCTATAACGGACGGTCCAAGTAGAAGCAAAGATACAGTAAACATAAACCACTGGAGGACATTAGATGGCGCTGCGACTACTCTTTATTTTTCATGATGACCAGACACAGAGAGAGAGAGAGAGAGAGAGAGAGAGAGAGAGAGAGAGAGAGAGAGAGAGGTGGTACAGACGGTGACCACGGACTCTCTTCACCAGCTCTCATTGTGCGAGCAGGCGTGATCCTGAAGGCTCACTATTTCTCGCGTTCTCGCGAACTGTAGCTGGGGGCCGGGGGGGAAGCAAAGTGAAGAGAGGCATCCACCTCGACGGTGGGGATGTTGCAGTGACGACAGAGCGTCCTCCCAGCACTCAGCCGGCATCGTCAGCTGTTGCGCCTGCAGTGTGGTGAGCAGCAGTCGTGTCGAGAGCAAAGGCGGTGTCGAAAAACTATGCCACCGATGTTAAGACGATAACCTTTATCCGCGAATCAATCGGCGAGCTGATGCGAGCAGGGACTACCAGCAAACCGCTGAGCATTTCCCGCCCTTTGGAGGAGCTGTGCCAATGGAGAAAGCGACTACACCGCCCCAGCCTCAGGTGCAGCTGTCAATAGCCAAGACCGACAGTCCGGCGGACGACGTCTCCGGCTTATCCGATGAGGACCTGCTCAAGTGGACCAAGGAGGACCTGGTGAGGCGTCTGAGACGCTCCGAGGCCGACAAGATGAGCGTTATTCTGGACCACGGAAATCTCATCCGAGAGGTCAATCGCAGCTTACAGTTGCACTTGAACGAGATCAGGGGGCTGAAGGTGAGGATGGGAGCATTTCGTGAGGGATGAGATCATGTAGCTGTAGCATTAGAGCGCACCTGAGTACACGCACAGTAGTGGGCGCGAAGAGCTGCAAACATGGTGTCAGACTCGAGGTTATCCCGAAGTTCATTGTGCCATTCTGTGGGTCTGCATTTGGTTACTTACACAGAGAGTACAGTATGTATCTTACAAATAGTCCAAGTGCACATTATAGCTTTATTTAGCTACAGTATACTCAACCTGTGGCTTTTCTGTAAAATTGTATTTTATTTTGTATTCTTACAAACGTTTTAGAAAAATCTTGTGCATCTTTTGTGATTATACCATGACAAAAAGGCACAATGTGGACATTGTCTACAGTTTAAGCAGAAATCCAGCCTGGTGCAGCATCACTTGAGAATCATTTGCCTTTCTCGGAGACATTGTCACCTTACCACCCATCCAAGCTACCGAATTACAATAGAAAGAATTGGAGGCTATAGGGAAACTAGAGAGCCGGAGAGGACCAATTAAAGAGAGTTCAATTGTTGGACAAAGAGGAATGAAGGGAATCCTTGCTAGAGGTCAGAAGGTTACGTTTAAGGGCATAGCACTAAGGTTATATGTTGCACCGTCTTATAGTTTTACCTGAGGTTGAGGCTCCTACAGATCTTTGTGATGTATTGTATAATGAATGCCACACAACGAGTCAGTGCATTGTCGGGTAAGAGAGAAAGAATTAGGATTTTATTTCAATATTATTGCATGCAGTGGTTCAGATATTCAAGAACCATGCGATGGAATTACAGTGGAAATCATTGTAGCACTGTACTTTGACGTACAGACAAATAATTTAACATTGTTGAAAACACAAACACATTTATAATGTCTTCTGTCTCTGATTAGCATTAACAATGCTGCCAGTCCTTGGGCCCAAGGGTCACGTCAATGAATCTGCCTTCCTCTCATGTTTCTATTTCTCCCTGTCAGGACATCAATCAGAAGCTGCAGGAAGACAACCGCGAACTGCGAGACTTGTGCTGCTTCCTGGATGATGACCGGCAAAAAGGAAAGCGAGTGTCCAGGGAGTGGCAACGTCTGGGCCGTTACAGCTCGAGCATTATGCGCAAAGAGGTGACCCTCTACCTCCAAAAACTCAAGGAATTAGAGCTTCGACAGGAGGAGGTCATCCGCGAAAACCTGGAGCTGAAAGAGCTCTGTCTCCTCCTGGATGAGGACAAAGGAATAGTAGGTGGAAGTGGAGGAAGTGGTGGGAGTGTTGGAATATGCCTGGGGTCCCGAAACTCCATAGACAGTCAGAATAGTTTGCTGCTGGTTCCCGGGCAGGGGCTCCTAATGAGGGATGTTGGGGATGGAAGCAGCACCTCTAGTGCAGGGAGTGCTGACAGCTCAGATCACCATCAGCATAAGCAAACTCACATGGCTGTTGGAGTGGGCGGTCTCGGAATTTCAGGGGAAAAAGGGAGTCCTGAGCTGACGCATAAACCCAGATGTAGCAGCATCAGTGCCATAGGAGGAGCAATGGCAGACAGGGAGGTGTCTAGCCCTGACCACCCGGCCGGGCGCAACCGGAGCACAAGTCTGGAGTACCCGTACACTTTGCCCCAACTCTGTCGACCACGTTGCGGCTCGATATCAGTGCCTGACCACAGCCGGGCCATGCGAGGCTTGAGCCCAGAGAAATATGGAATGAACGTGGGACGGAGTAGTCCAGAGCAGCGTCCAAAGCACTACAGCTCTGACCTTGTTTTAGGCCAGAGGCAGCACTACTTGAGCCAGGGTGGCAGCGGCGACCTCTACCAGAGGCACCACAGGAGCAGCATTAGCAGTACCGGTTGTGAGAGCCCTGAGCCTCGACATGCACATTTAGGGACCAGTGAGCACGTTGAAAAAAGTTGTGCAGTCCAAGGGGCTAGTCCTGAGACTCATAGGCACCAATACAGTTTGAGTCCTGACCATGGGAAGTTTGGCAGTCCAATTAGAGATGCGCAGAGGAGGTCCGCTGGAGACGAGTTGTCACCCCATCATCGGAGCATCTATAACGGAATGAATGGTACGTTTACATGCATGTGAATGAATCCTTTGAATGAAATGAAATATTGCCAATTATTTAAGAACCTCACAAATGCAGTGCCTGATAGATTAGGGTGATAGGACTTTGGCACTTTACTTGCATTTTGGTCCAGAAAGCAATGTGGCTTTAAAGCGGAAGTCAACAACCAAATCTTCTTTACAATTATATTTTGTACGTTCCATGCAACTCCACTTGTCTAAACATGGCATTCTCATTGACATTGCATTTGTGGAATATGAATTAAGCAGAAAAATCCACCGGTTTTGATCAATCTCAGCCATTTTGCTACTTGATGTCAACTGAAAATGGCAACACAGTTGCTCAGGGCTTAGGTAAAGATCCATCAAAGATTGCTCCACAAACACAATTTTACAAAGTACAGTGAAACTCCTCTACAACGAAATCTACATGGGTGAAAATACCCCCTAGTGTGAAAAAATCTTCATGCATTAACACCATTCCCACTTTCCTGTTTCAAATTTGCTACAGTGAAAAACCCCGTGTTGTGAAAAATCTCTTGCTGCAAACATGATTTCGTTGTAGAGGAGTTTCACTGTAATGAGAATAGTGTGTTTAGACTACTGGGGCTGCATATAGCACATTACTGTAAAGAAAATTTAACTTCCCCTTTAAAAGATCGCAAACAACCCAGATGTTCAAAAGATTCAATTGTGACATGTTGTACACCCTCAAGGCACACAACTTGTTCTTGGAATAATTCTTAAGAAAAAAAAACCCCAACTGGAATTTCTCAATTTAATTTAACAATGAACACATGAATGAACAGTGTGACTTTGGAACGGATTTCTTCATAACGGTTTATGTATAAAGCTTAATGCTACAAGCATTCAAACCACAAATATGCAAAGTTATTATTCATGGTGAACAGTATGACTTAGGGACAAATTTCCTCATTATGGTTTGTGAATAAAGCCTAATGTTACAAGGACTCAAAGCACAAAAATGCAAAGTTATTATTCATGGTGCAATTTTAGGAGATCATATTGTGGGATGAATATCAAAAACAGCCTACCAAGTTGGCCGGTATTAAAATTGGCCGATGTTAAAATACCCCACAGTGGCTGATAATCATTTCTGGAGTCCGGGGAAAAAAAGGTGCTGAGTGCCGCAGAGCTGGCGGACACTAAATGTGTTCTCAAGGTGAAATGCATGCTTGTCTTTGCAGCAGTAATAATACAACAATAATAATATTTTTCTAAAAATGGAGAGAAAAGACAAAACACAACACAATGTCAAAATGTCATGTATGCTAAACATGCATAACTTTATGGAGGATGGTTTGTCAAAACATAAAAGATCTGCAATGATCTGTTTCCCCATTCCTATCTTCTTGTCCTATTGCGCTAATACAGACTTGTTCATTTCCGCAGTGGGAAATGTTGTTCTTTGGCGTACAACACCCATTTTAATTTTAAATCATCTGCAATTTCTATTGTTACCATTATCTTTAATTTATTTGAGTGCCCTGATGTTAAAACCTTAAATTGCTCTGGATTCATTTTAAACTGTTTTGCTTCAGAGATGATTGTCTAGTACAGTTGTAAACATCCCCCCCCCCCTCCCCTCTGGTCATTTTGCAATCTCTGTGGATTGCAGTGGATTATTGTAAAGACACACACAACTTTTCATTTGGGTCATTTTCCTGTTTCTTCTTTTGGTGGAGGCCAAAGTGCACTCCCTAATGTAGTATTTTCCAATATATCATTATTGAATTGAATTATATTTTGGCAAAGTGTATTGCCATATTACTTCTTAATTGTCAAATTTAAGTGCTGAGGACACTCACTGGCTTTCAAGGTCTGGTGATTTGCCAATTGGCAAAGCAGCTGCGAATTGAACTCAAAGAGAAACATGTGCAGCAAATAGTGTTCATCCAGGTCCATATGGACTTCATTAAACCTGCTACCATGAGTTAGTCATTACAGTGACTGAGTTGTGATAAAGTCATATTGGATAATGGCTATTTGTTACCCAGGTGACTTATCTTCCAAGAGCATGACCCCTCTGGGACTGTTCTCTCCTCGCCGGCCTGACAAAGGCACATCAGTAGACCATAATATTTTCACTTAGATCATGATATACAGCCCTGACTAACAAATCTCTGCGAATGAATGATGAATGGACTACCATTGATGTTCACATAACGGCTCATTGTTGTTTTTTTAGGTGAACGTAAAGCAACAAGACGTTTCAAAATGTTACGTTTGAAAAGGTCTTGAGTAAGACCCATGTATTGAAGGTTGTCGTGTCTATGTCTGTTTGAGTCATCCCCTGAGCCATCCTTGCATGTTCTTTTTTTGGATGAAGAAGGAATTTAATTCCTATGACGTTGTAGTGCATTCCACTTTCTGGGATTATCCTGTAAGCTCTTTGCACAGTATTATTTCAATTTTTATAAACTTGTGCGTGTGTGTGTGTGTGTGTGTGTGTGTGTGTGTGTGTGTGAGATGGCTGTCTCTGTAGCTGTGTTGTTGTTGACAAATGAAAGTCTCATGTTCATGTGGCACTCAACAGTGCACAAGTTTAAGCCTTTTAAATTCCGACAAAAACAACACTCTGACCTCTGCTCTGCTGTTGTAACTTCTGTTAGGCTTATCACACATTTTATTTATAATTGTTTTTTTGCAGCAGCAGCAGCTAAAAAAAAAAAATTGAATTCCCCCCAAACCACCAAAAACACCACTTTTGCAAAGTAATCCATTTTCAACCGCTGAAGAGCCTATCCCAGCCGTCTTCGGGCAATCAGTACAATCGCAGGGCACACAGAGACGAACAACCATCCACACCCACACTCATAGGGACAATTTAGAGTGACAAACCTGCCATGCATGTTTTGGAGAGACATTCTATTAATCAGGCTTTTGAGAATTACTGTACTCAAAAAGTGCTTGTAATAAAATAAGTGCCAGGCCTGAAATTATTTAAAAAAAAAAAAAAACGACACAATGTGCAATAACATGAAAAAAAGGAACATTTGATAGTAAAACATAAGTTCCACGCCTCAATAAAAAGGTATAGAATTTTACATTCTAAATTATTATTCACTCCATAAATAATCATCCAATAACTGACCTAAAAGGTTACATCTTTTACCATATTTGCACAGCAGGGCTTCTCTTTCACAAGCAAAGAGACTTAATCAGTTTTTCTGATTCAGCAATCACAAGTTCCGCATATTAATTTAAACCGTTGAGCTGATTGCCCTGCGACTGACTGGCGACCAGTGTAGTCTGCCTTCCACCCAAAGTCAGCTGGTATAGGCTCCAGCAACTCCCTGCGACCCTGTTCAGGATAAGCGGTGTTGACATTGGATAGATGGATGGATGTTGAGATGATCAGCGCAGAAAAAAAAAAAGAAACATTTGCAGGAAAGAAAATGGAACCTCTGCCATGAGATGCACAAACGTGTTTTTGGCCATTTGTGAGCTGGACCAAATTAAGAAACATAACTTGATTGTTGAATTTGTAGTTGTCTACTTTTAGCAGGCTATTAATTTTGTTAGAATTTGCTTGCTACTATGTTTGTGACTCTTTCGTCGATGTTGCAGTTGCTATGCAGTTGCTGTGGCTCTTTTATGCTTTAGTTCTTTGTTCTGTCATATCGGCTTGACTGTATATGAACGTGGATTATTCAGGGACACGTTGTCAGTACGTTGAGCTTCCTCCCAGTAAGAATGCCAGCTCTCTTCCATGTCTTCTGCCTCCAGCCCTGCTCTCTGACTTTGTATTTTCGTAGATAAAGACTTTTACTTTTCAACTTCCGTGTCTGCTTCTGGGTCCTAATTCCGCTCCCCATGTGACAACTATGCACAGTAGATGGCTATCTTTGCAAAACATGCATCTAAACTGTGAGTGAGCTCAGTTACGGCAGCGCAGGAATGATCAAGGAAGGAAGAGGAATTTCCATTGCATTCCGCTACCTTCACGTTGTTCATATCAGTCACATTGAGTCAGTCAGTTTCCTTCAAGCATTGGAGTCCATTCACTTTTATGAAAAGGTCTTTCAAGCAATAAAATACCACAGAGTACTTTGTATTAATTATCACGAACAATCTCCCTGTGTTTGTCAGTGATCAGGGTTATGCAAAGGCATACTGCAAAAGACATTCAGATTTCAAGGTTGTTTCTTCTTTACATTCATGTTAAAATAGCAACACCTTTAGATTTTCATTTGAGAGCTTGATGGATAGGTGGCAAGGCAGCTTGTATAGTAATTAGGCCACTTTAAAAGGTGCCCAACCACTCAGTGTCTGGTGGTGAGGTCATGTTACAGTCATCTTTGGACACTTTAGGATGTGTTTTAGTTACACCCTGGCTGCGTGGATCGCATTTTGATAGGATTTATAGGGGTGGCTGGTGGTGATGTATCTACTTCATCCAGATTTTCAAGATATTTTTGTTCAAACTGATGTAACACCGGAATTTCTCATCTGGGGATCATTAAAGGGCATTATCTCATTAAATGCCTTGATGAAGTAATACGCAAGTTGCAATATTGGTTTTAGGCCCGGTAGCCCAGTGGTTAGCACGTCGGCTTCACAGTGCAGAGGTACCGGGTTCAATTCCAGCTCCGGCCTCCTTGTGTGGAGTTTGCATGTTCTCCCCGGCCCTGCGTGGGTTTTCTCCGGGTACTCTGGTTTCCTCCGACATTCCAAAAAACATGCATGGCAGGCTGATTGAACTCTCTAAATTGTCCCTAGGTATGAGTGTGGGTTCGTCTCTGTGTGCCCTGCGATTGGCTGGCAACCCATTCAGGGTGTCCGCCGCCTACTGCCCAAAGACAGCTGAGATAGGCTCCAGCACCCCCCGCGACCCTAGTGAGGATAAAGCGCTTTGGAAAATGAATGAATGAATATTGGTTTTAACTTGTTAAATATGGTCTAAAATTAAATCATTGCTTTTGGTCCGAGTTAAAGTTTCTTTCCCTGTTCCTTCTCTGTCTTCCTTCCATCATAATTGGTTTGCAGTGTTAAATACAGCTGTTCGATTCAGAGAAAAGAAAAATGATGACAAAGCACTCTTTCTGCAGGATGCTGGAGGATGTACTGATTGGCAGGCTAAGCAAGGGAAAGAGGATTGAATATGTATTTGAGTGGATTATGGCTTTTCCCTCTCCCCATCCCGTTCCATCCAGCTTTCCGCCTTCTTCACTTCTTTCTTTCTTCTTCTCACTCCACTCTGTCCACTTCCTTTCCACTTGTTGGATGTAAAGCCTCCCCGATAAATTGTGGAGTGTCACATCCTTAGAGACTCATGAGGATACCCAAATGTTTGTCACAGCTGCTCAGATAAAAAAAGGGTTTGGAGAAGCATTTGGCGCTGTAACTCTAATGGATTAGTATTATTAGCAGAAAGCCTCATCTGGACAGCTATTATGTCAGCTTTGTCGTTCACGAGGCCGTGAATTTGCAACAATAGCATGACGTTGTCTAGATTGGCTTAGTCAGGCACATCAAGTTGTGTTTTTATTACCTATACCTCCATTTAAAACATATCCACACAGTCTGCTGCAGCTCATTTCACTTTGAAATTCAAGGTGGAATCCCTTTGCATGCTGTAAAGAGAGGGTTTAGAATAGATTCTCAAGGTGGATGTCTATCTAAATGTTACCTTTAATGGCTATCTCGGTATTTGAATATGTAATCACACCTGAGACGAATTATCCCCAACAACCTTGTCTGTAAGCCATAAAAGCAGCCATTAGCCAAGGAGTGCATGATTGGGCATTTTGTTCACGAATTTGGATGCAGATCATTGTCATATTAAATCAAGATGCAGCTAGCTTCGTCTTCTTAATCCGCTTCCTGGATGGTACAACCAGTGTCATTGTGCTTCTTAGCTGCATGGTAAATATTAATTCCAGACAGCAGCAGTGACAACTGGGATTAAAGTGTTTGACATCACTATCAAGAAGACAAATAGGATTTTGTGAGGCTAAATCATCATTATGGCGGAATGTAGTGAAATCAAGTTTTTCGGATATTAGGGTGACCATATTTTGATTTCCCCTCCTTTTTGGAAATCAAAATATGGTCACCCTAATATCACACCTAATATACACTCGGCCCGGCCTCAGGATACTGAAGTGGTACTCAAAGATGCCATAAATTATAACTAATATATTTAAAGTAGGGCTGCATGATATTGGAAAAACCTGTAATATGTGATATGGGTGTTTACTATTGCAAGATCGACATTATTGCGATATTTAACATGTACTGAAATACATGACATCTTTATTATCGAATGAACAAAAGACATTTTGCCCTGAGATATTGCTCCCCTGTTGGCTGGCGATGCACATTTGAGGTTGCATCCGAGTGGTCAAAGTTAGATATTATACCTCCTCTTCATGTGTAGAAAATAAATCAAAACTACAGAGCAGTAAGTCTTTTTTTAAGTCTTATTTAAATATGACAATGTTCGAAATAGTACCTCTTCTGTCATGGAGATGTGTGGGATTGAAAGGTACAGTTATTATTTATTTTTTCTGTATTTGCCTGCATGTCAGGTATGCTGCACCTGCGTCTTGGACAGACTATGTCGGCCTGAAATACTGATGGCAGCTCACTGAAAATGTCACTTCAGTCTTTAGTGTTCTTCCTCATAATTGTTTTCTTTTCCATCCTGAGTTCCCGGGTCTAACAATAAAGGACCCTTTAACTTTGCAGATGAATTCTCTCCTTATACAGCTTTTTTGGGTGTTTTTATGTGTCCAAATGAGCTTTGACCTTTACTACACATTGAAATATATAAAAATGCGTGCTTTGCACACTGTTACCTTTTGTCCTCTGAACTGTAATTGTAACGAACTTCTCAGTGAGTGACTTCAACCACCGCGATGAAACAGACGATGAAACAGATGTCATATCCCTTGCTTATTCAGATGGGGCTCCATTCCATCCCATTTCAGCAGCAGAGAGTTTTCTATCCGGCACTCACTCTTGTAATTGAGCGCACGTGCTCCACACACTTCGCCAGTAATGGTGCACTGCGCCTCTCATTTAAAAAAACTCCGCCTCTGATTGGTTTCATCCATCCATCCATCCATCCATTGTCTGAGCCAATCGCAGTGATAATAATAATAATAATAAAAAATTTTATAAGCGCCTTTCAAGACACCCAAGGACGCTTTACAATCAGGAACAAAACAACAAAGCACCAAACGGGTTGAGCAGCGGCAGCCAAACGCGCCAGCGTTCACTCAGCCCGGAAGTCGGAAGAAACCACAAGGGAGGGAAGGGGGGAGAAAAAAAATACCAAGCTCGAACTATCCTCAACTTGAGGATAGTTTGAGTTAGTAAAGAACTTCAACTTAAAAATACTGAGAATGAGTGTGTGTAGCTGTCTAAGCATCCCATCGGACTGTAAAGATTTGATTGGTGTTGAGAATAAAATCGAAAAGAATCACTCCATTCAGAATTCATGAACTGTAAAGATGCTTCCAAATATTTTGACTTTAGTAGCTATGTGAGTTTGCGAGCAGGCATCTCTCTGTGTACTCGCATCACTCCAGCACAAACCCCTGAGGTAGGTGACAACTGTTCCACAGTAACCCCAGTCATCCGGTAGACACGCAACCTCAGTGGACTGGAGAAGGGTCTTTGTCCTTTTCAGACAGTGCCACCGGGGAATGGCTCAGTGAGCTGAAAGGAAATTAGCTTGCGAGGCCAGGTAATTAACTGGAAGTTTAGACACAGCTGTCATTTAGTAGGGGCACAACTGGGCCGGAGGGAAACTGTCTGTCTGTCCCAAAGTCACCAGCAGGAACCGTATTTGTGTGTGTGTCACGTTCAGTTGAGGTGAAGTTGAGTGCCGTCCTGAGAGCTGTCAGTCTGGATGTATCAGATGATCAGATGAGTGAAGGAGAAGTGCAAGTGCAGAGTGGGGGCTGATTTCATGATGCACAGGATGCTGGCTTTCAGCAGCATAGCGGCTTTGATTTTTAATCGACACATGTTTCTCATTTTCTTGAGATACGAACATAAACCTCCATCTGTGCATCCAGCTATATGACTTGTCATGGAGGGTGAGTTGCCTCCGATCCGAGATGAGTTTGGGTGAGAGGCCAGGTACACAATGGACTTGCTGCCAGTAGCTCATTCACTCCCAAAGACGTTTTTGAACGTGTTTTCAGACTTGGTCTAGAATTGGCTGGTACTGAATGAGGTAATTAATCATAAGGCACATATAGACAAACAAACCTTCACGCGAGCATTCATACCTAAGGGCAATATTAGTACTGTATTCAAGTATCTTAACATGCAAGTTGATGGAATGACTCAACTTTGAGGCGGATGTGCTTACCATATATTGCATTGTGGTGCAATATTATAAAATATTATTGTACATTATATATTTGTGTAAAGATGTATCAGGTGTATCTTTAATGTGCGAAAGTGTGAGACTGATTGGCATTTAGATGTACAGTATGTACACATCCCAATTCCACTGATGTTACATTGTGTAAAACGTAAAAGAGAATGCAGTGTTTTGCAATTGTTTTCAGACTGTGGTATACAGTATTTTAATTGAATACACTAAAAAGACTAGATGTCTTATGGACAAACTGATTAAGTGTACCCCAAACCCCGCTCGCCCCCAAATATTCACAAATTCAGAATTTTGCCGCCAACAAAACTCTCCAATGAAGCTGATCTGGGTCAAGAAAAGACTGTGAAAGTTAAGGGATGCAAATAAAAAACAAACAAACTGTGAAATGTTCCACATGTTAAATGGAAACGTGAGTATCATTGGGAGCATTGGCAAAAATCTTAGCTGTTCACAAGCAAGGATTTGGCAAGGGCGACCACTTTGTGAAGGAATTTACCGGTAGGTATTCAATCATCTACAGTCCATAATATCATTAAATGATTCTGAGAATCTGGAGAAATCTCTGCACCTAAGCGGCGAGGCCAAGCAACAACATTGAATGCCTGTGACTTTCGATCTCTTCAATGACACTGCATTAAATAACGGCATCATTGTGTATTGATTGTGTGTGATATTGCTTCATGGACTAAGGAACACTTGGGTAAACCATTGTCAGTGAATACAGTTGGTCACTCCATCAACAAATGCAAGATCATCTTAAGACCTGCACCTCTGCAGTGTGAAGCCGACGTGCAAACCAGTCACCGCCCTGTAGAGGCCTTATGAAGCACAAAAAAACGGGGTAACAAGAGACCCCGGACTGTTGAGGGAATGGGAAATTTTCCACCGGAAAACTTCAACAATTAATGTCCTCACTTCCCAAATGTGATACAGTAGTGTCAAACATGTCCCTTTGTAACTCACTGGTAAACATGCCCCTGTCCCAGCCTTTTTTAGAAGGTGTTGTGGCCATCAAATTCAAAACAAACAAACGGAACACAATGTTTCGCACTTTCAAGTTAAACATCAACTTTTCTTTGTCGCGTTTTCATTTGAATATAGGTTTAAAAGGATTTGCAAATACCGTATTTTCCGGACTATAAATCGCAGTTTTTATGATAGTTTGGCTGGGGGTGCGACTTTTACTCTGGAGCGATTTATGGGTGAAATTATTAACACATTATTAAATCATTTCACATGTTATTTTCACATTAAACCGCAAGAGGCCGCTCTAGACCTGTGTTGATAAAACCACGATGAGTCTGACGTAGCGAGGAAGCGCTGCTGCATCTTCTACCTCCGGAGTTGGTGGAGTTGCTTTAAAGTGACACAGAGGATGAAGATTACATTGGCTTTAGTGATTTGGAGTGACATTGATGGTTTGGTGAACTTGTTAGCATGTTCTTTATGCTATAGTTATCTGAATAACTCTTAATATGTGACTTGAACATACCAGGCACGTTCTCAGTTCGTCGTTGATACGTCATGTAACGTTAGCATATCGTACACTTATTCAGCGTGTTGTTTTCTATTTTATTTTTATTTTAAATTGCCTTTCAAGATGGAATGTATGTTCTTGGTGTTGGATTTTATCAAATAAATTTCCCCCCGAAATGCGACTTAGACTCCAGTGCGACTTATATATGTTTTTTTTTCTTCTTTAATATGCATTTTATGGTTGGTGCGACCTATACTCCGGAGCGATTTATAATCCGGAAAATACGGTACTTCTGTTCTGTTTTTACATTTTACCCAATGTACCAACTTCACTGGAATTTGGATTTGCCCACACCCAATTTAACCGTGAAGAACATTGCACAATTCTGTGTGATGGAGTGGTCCTTATAACTGTGGAATTTTAATCCATTGTTCTGCAGCCAAGCGCATCTAAAACAAGGCAGTCGGAGAACACACTCTTCACCTTCCCATGGTATGCCCTGTATCATGTTTTATTCATAAGCATCGACTTGTTTGTTGCTCACATATTAAAATTGAAGAAAACCGTAGTTTATATTGCAAACGTTTGCGTAGATATTTAATCTCTGCCAATATTACTCACACGCAGACCTTGAAAACGCTAAACACACAAAAAAATGCAGGCCTTTGTGACACTTCACACAATAAATCTCACAACGTATTTCGTTTTAGTGTCCTGCTAGCTTCATATGTCTCACGAAAGAATAAATCTTCCAAAGATGGATCATATTGGATAACTTATCATTGAATAAGTATTATTCACATGTTCACTCAGGTCAATTTGTAATTGTGCAAACACTAAACACCATTTAAATGTTCAGAACACTCATCAAGAGTAAATACGGTTGCAAGAGAATGTGTTGTCCTTTAATACGTGCGTATCGCTGCATGCTTCAATAAAAACACAAAGGCAAAAGAACTGTACACGCACAACATACAGTGTTCTCAGGCATGATCTGCCAACGGGGCTCCAATTATTCAGCTCTACTTCAGTGAGCTTCATGCTCTGATCTCTCTACAGTCTACTTTTTCCTCACAGTGCGACAAAACAGACAAGGAAACACTATTATAGTGGATAATCTTTTATTTTTCTTCGTCACTTAAGAGTTTAGCATAAGGCTTCACTTACATCGTTCATCAACGTGCTGAATATTACACCATGTTAGATAAATACAATTTGTCTAATTCAAACTTTCTACATGGTAGTTTTAGTATCATTCAGCGATGGGCACGTTCCCCTATTTTGCAAGTCCGTCTTTTGTCCGCGACTTGGGTAACTTTTCATCATCTTCCCTCCATCCTTATTCATATCATAATTAACAGAAGATGACTGATCTATCCTGCATCTTCATGGGCTTTCCTATCCGCCCGGCCTAAATAATTTATGCAGCACTTTTTCAAAGATCTGAGAAGGGTGGTCATGTGAAATTACCTTGCATTGATCCTGTAAATTGAGAGAATAGGAGAGAGGACGGGTGACAGATAAAAGAGGATTGAGAGATGAGTGGCACCAAGGAGAATGCTTCATGAGTTGACTGACTTGATGTAGACATCAATAACAACTTGATGACCAGGTTTGACAAACGGTTCTCATACATCAGTCATCTGTCATTAATCTCCCCTTAAATCAACTTCTTTTATGTACATTCATCAAACGATTGGATTTAAATCTCCTCCCAAAATATTTTTTAATGTCTTCAATGGATCATGAACTCATGGTACTGTGTAGCCCAATATACAAAAATATCTATTTTTGAGGAATGATCCTTGCCTACAAAGTAAACAGTGACACCACCATCTTCCAAGTCAATCCCATGGATCTTTTTGTCGAGGAATATACGGCCATGCTGCGAGGAAGTTTATGGTTGATATTATTCTGGGATAATCATGTCTTCTATACACTCGGGCTTTGACCGACACCAAAACCCTTTCCCTTGAAATATCAGTCACATCACGTTACCGTATTGGCCCGAATATAAGACGGCCCTGATTATAAGACGACCCCCTGTTTTTCAAGACTCAAGTTTGAAAAAAAGACTTTTTGAACACCAAATTAATTTTTAACCAGAAAATAATTACAGTACATCTGAAACAAATGATTATAACAATATATTTGAAAGAAAAAGCATGTTATTTTGCCTCATTCAAGTCTATAGTGCAATCACATTTGTAAATGAATGGCTTCTGCTTTTCCATCCATCCATCCATTTTCCGAAATGTAAATGTACATCCATAGGGCACACAGAGACGAACAACCATCCACGGGGACAATATCCCACGCGGCTTCACACAGCATTCCAAATTGTTTTTCTTATTCCATCAGGACATACATTTTGATTCCTCAGAATACATTTTGACCTCCAGCAAATCTGCCATCACAATTTGCTTTATTCAACCGGAGAACAAGATGGCGCAAGGGAGGTACACTGAGCTAGTGTTTGCCAACCTTTATTGAGCCGAGACATTAGCAATTTGAAAAGTCACATGGCTTACCGCCAAACCGCTATGTTGCAAAAGACATTTGCTGGTCTGTATCTCCAAAATCATCACTTTTGAGGAGACCTCGAAAATGTCAGGTTTGTTCAATCATTAACATGGCATTGTCAAAGAGAGCAACACTTTGGATTGGTCAATAATTTCTAAAAATAACACCCATACGGATGAACTGACCAAAAGTATAGATTTTGTGTCAAAAATATAGGAAATCCACCATAGTGTGACACAGGAGTTCCGTCCCGACGCCAGCCATTATGGAAATTATGAGGAATGGTCTCCGTTTAGTTGAAAACAAAGCGGATGCAGGCGTAAGTCTGGTGCACCGGGAGCGGGTGAACAAAAAACGCCCTTCGTCCACTGGGACACCATAACATGGCGCAGTGCGGTCTGCTAAATCCCTAAACACGCTCGAGGAGGCTCGGTCCGGCACGAAAATCAAGATTCGCCAGTTTTTATGCCCGAGCGCATGTGCACCGTCTACAGAAATAAAATCTGTCTTTCACTGACCTAACTTTTTTTTGTCCTGCACTATGTGTTGTCTAAAAAACAGCTGACTGGGTCGGGAAACCATACCTGTCAACTTTTCGGAGCGCCAACCTGTATAAACTACCAAAAAAATCCTTATAAAGAGCAAAAAATCCGTATAACATACCAAAGCATTTTATATGTCAAAATAACGGCAGAAAAAACCCCACGAAATTTTCAATGATATTTATTGTAGATCTCCATAATACAATGTCTGGTTAATGTCTAATCATCATTCTACTTAGTGGCATTACTGTGTTCAGAGTTGTATTCCTGTGTTACTTTTTTCACCAACTCCAAATGCTGACCCATCGGCAAAAAAAAACCCCAAAAACCGCCCGGAAATTTTCAGAATCCGTATGATTTGTGCGATACGGCCATATACGTAAGATTCACCACAAAATCCGTATGAACTATGGCTAAACCGTATAAGTTGACAGGTATGGGAAACCTTCAAAATAAGGCTGCCTGACCTGGTCAAGGCTGCAAACCAACTCCCCGCTTCCGCTGTTGAAGCAACGTGTCCCTATTGATGGTGCCATCTCTGATAAGCGGGCTTACATGCTGCCACACAGCGGGGACGCATTGCTTCGGCAGCGGCCAGTGGTTCGGACGCAGTTTAACTAATCAAAAAATTTTATATCTTCAACAAAAAAACGTTATGACAAACAACTCTAAGATACAGTATGTAAGACAATGCAAAATGCTGAGTGAGGCTGCGATGTGCGGAGTCAGTCAACTTACTGGATAAATGCACTTGTGTTGTCGTTGGTTTTTGTTGGGTTGCGAACTAATCATGTGCCTTGTTTGAGTGGGCATGTAAAGTACAAAACACGCATGTACAAAGCTTCTGAGTCACGTCAACATGAAACAACATATCTTTCCACAATTTGGCTGCTGACATATCAGGTTTTCTGTATTAATTAAAAAAAAAAACACGAAACACTGCAGCCACAAAGCTTGAAGCGCGAAGTGGTGAAGGATCGCTATACTAGAAGTCATCTTGTTTATAGTTTGAAATCTGATTTTTCATTTTTTTCAGCGAAGAAATAAAAAAGAAAAGAAAGAATATTTTAGTTTCATTCACACTAAATTGGCAGCCCACTTGTTGCTGTGAAGTGGCGAGTCAACCAAACACAAACAGCGATGGAAGCAACTCTGAGGGTCATTCATTTGAATAATGTGTTGACCATTGATTTTCCCGAATAGCCGGTCTATTTCCAGGCCAGTCGAACTGCGTGACGGCACCAACCACTCACAGTGATATTGGACTTGCTTGAGACTTGAAGTTTACAACTTGAGACTTGTAGTAACTTGCACATACTGTATCCGACTTACTCCTACCTATGCATCATACTAAAACAGAGCACACCCATTTTACATACAGTACATTTTGGCTGCATTTGAGTGTTTGCTTGAATGAAGCATATAGTGTTCACCCCTTTATAACCATCTTTAGATTTACATTATCAATTTAAATATTTATTTTCATCTTAGTCTGTAAGTGTATTTATTGTTTTTCTGTTACGTTGAACAGTGATGTAAGCTATGCAAATAAAACCACCTTGCCTTGTCCTAAAATCACTCCTCCTTCAAGCACACTGACCTCCAAAGGCAAATACCCACAGGCCCCTGACCCTTTAAAGGAGTTTCCATAGCTGTCATTTCAGTCTTCCCTCATTCCTCCATGCCTGTGACGATAAACAGATGGGCGGAAAGGTGCCGGCCGCAGTATTGATGGTGGCTTGAGGAATCTTTAGGAAAGTATGCGGTCACAAGAGTGCTATGAATCTTTAATGGGAGATGTTAGTGAACGAAAGAGAGGAAGTGTGCTGAAAACATGATTAAAGACTCACAGGGAGGAAACCATTGTTGGTCAGAGAGAGAGAGAGAGAGAGATGAGTCAGAGATTTTTTTCACTTTTTTTTTCCTGAAGGGCAACCCATGGAAAAAAAGGGATTTTTTTGGTGTTTTTTTTAAGGTTGGACTTGTATTCAGAGTCAAAGCCAGAGAGTTATACAATTTAATACGGTGGCCGGAGTGAGACCAAGGGTCATTTTCAGGTGACAACAACCTACTTAACGTACAAAAGAGGCAATTATCGTATAACATAAAATAGTAGCAGGAGCATCACCTATTCTGTATATGTGATTTATATCCCCATACACAAGAGGCCTGGGTCAGATAAGAAAAAAATGGAATTGTACTGAGATTGAATGGAAAAATCTGATACATGTCACATTTGGCTAAATAAAAAAATCTGATCCGACCTAAAGTATTAACAGACCGGTAGCGTTAAACATGTTGAAAACTAAACTTCTGCTGCTTCTTCAGCGGTGTCAGTGACAACGTCCTACCTACTATGTTCCACGCATTCGCAGCACAAGCAGTGCATCTACTCCTTTAAAGAAGCATACCTCATAATGATGTCCACACTTGTTTTATTGCTGATCCATTATGAAACTGAAAAGTAAAACAAAGATATTCCAGAGTATTTACAATCAATATTTACAATCATCTCACTGACTCAAACATTTGATAAATAAACCAAATATGCATGCCTTGTAAACCAGTACCTGTAGTCAATAAATTGAAGACAATACTGTAAAACGGGCGGCCCGGTAGTCCAGTGGTTAGCACGTCGGCTTCACAGTGCACAAGCCCCGGCCTTGTGTGGAGTTTGCAACACCAAAAACATGGGACTCGTTTCCCAGGTGTGATAGCGTGGATGGTGGTTCGTCTCTGTGTGCCCTGCGACTGGCCTCAGGGTGTCCCCCGCCTAGCCCGAAGACAGCTGGGATAGGCCCAGCACCCCCCGCGACCCTTGAGGATCGGCAGAAAATGGATGGATGGATGGATACTGTAAAACAATCAATTGTCGGCTCTTTCCCATATCACCCTCTGTCAGATCCTTCGGCCCAATCCGGCATATGTGACGCAAACCAGACCGAATTGTTCATAAAATATTCTCGAAATAAATAATTTCAACAAGATTTAACGGGAATCCATCGCCATAAAGGTTTGTATGCAAATAAATACATATACAGGTACATAAAAGATTTAACTCAAAACAAAGATTCTAGATTTCTGTAGTCATGGCACCAACTGGAATATAATACTCGGTCCAACTACAAGCAGACACATGCAGCGTATTTCCATCAGTCGTCAGAGAAACGGTAGTCTGTCAGTGACGGACTGAGAAGATCACTGACCCGATTAGTGACGATTTTGGTGACCGACGAAAACCCATATTCGTCTGTGCATAGTTTGTCAGTTTCTCATCATTTGTCATTTGGCAGCAAAATGGGGCGTCCGTTCATATCGGATTGACAGAACTTTGTTCATTACTAATGTTATGCCCAGCTCTGCTCCATGATATCGGTAAAATGATCAGATATGAATTGCCCAGTGAGGCAGGCCATAGTAAATAATGTGCCAGCTTTATATTAGCTGTACACCGTGACTTATTTTTTCTTGCATATAGTGCAGCCAAGTACATCCCAGACTTCCTGTTCCACATGGATACATTACTAAAAGGATATCTGCTTGCAACCTCAAACTAAGATGCTATTTGTGTGTGTGTGTGTGTGTGTGTGTGTGTGTGTGTGTGTGTGTACATATGTGCATGCTCATTGATTTTTGAGGATCCACTTT
This sequence comes from Hippocampus abdominalis, assembly GCA_018466805.1. Lineage (NCBI taxonomy): Eukaryota > Metazoa > Chordata > Actinopteri > Syngnathiformes > Syngnathidae > Hippocampus > Hippocampus abdominalis. The sequence continues at coordinate 15,338,072 of CM031700.1, forward strand.
AGTATTTGCTCCTAAAATTATGGTACACTGCAAACGAAAGCCTTTTAACTGTCATTTTGGCATGTCAGTTGGTGCACAAAATACATCATCATATCTGATGTGATGGTAGACAGAATCAGTTGCTTTGAACTAACGACGTTTTACTCATCTCCCAGTTTGAGCAGAGATTCTAAAACATGAAAGTATAATCTCTTCTTGTCGAAACAGCAGGGAAAGGTATTCCCTAAAATGACACACCCGTTGGTTCAATCGGGTTTCATGTTGTTCTTATATTTGCCATGTTCTATGACATCAAAAGTATTTTATATCCCGTCACGCACTGTGTTCCTCTGATGAAAACTGGTGTTTTATTTATGGAAAGTTTTGTTTTTTTATGGCACTCCAAGCCCGTCATATCTAAATCATTAGATTAATGAGTTGTTACTCCCATGTGAAAGAAACATTCATGAACCTGTTTCTTTTCTTCCATCACTTCTTCCCTCTTGTTCCCTTTGCTATCTTCTTTAATCACAGCTTTGATATCAGCCGGCTGCTGTACCAACAACTGCAGAAATGTCAAGCTATGGGACAGGTAAGAACTTTCTTCCTTGTTCCCCTTCTTGATAATGTCCTTTGTATTAATCAGATAAGAAGAAGAATGGCAAATGAAGGGCACTGTCTGTTCTTATCCACAAGGGTCCTGTAATTCGATGTCATTATACGGTGTTCCTTCAGCTGCTTTCTTCTAAACTATCAGATTGAATTTAGAGGCCTCGCAGTACTTTGTACTTTCTGCCAACTCGAAGTGGATGATATTTTTTTTAATTAGATTTTGAACAAATCATGAGCCGATCTCTGAAAATCACGCTGTTGTCGTTCAAGTAATCTGATGTATGGACTCTAATGTGGTTTTGACTGCGTATAATCACTGCAGGAAGACACAGTTTGGGGTGACCCTATCCTATCCCTATTTGCAAGAAATTTTCAATCACACCTCAGTGGGGGGCAGGGTCGGATGGCTGTGTTAATATTTAATGACTGGAAGACAATAAGGCATATCCTCTCGCAAACTCTTAAAGGCCCTTCCCATTTCAGGCGAGCACCCGCACATGACCACCTATTATTACAGCCACACATTTTTCTCTAATTTTATGCAATTTAACAAGCACCTGATGCTGCTTCCCTTGCATCCTGCGCAAAAATATCAGTTACTCAGCTTGCAATAATGAAAAAAGGGTACTGATTTGTGATTTGCGCAAAATCATCAAGCTAGCTGCGAGCAGTCCCTCGGCTCTCTGGTGCAGGGTTGACGCAGGCAGGAACAGGGGGATCCATCACTGACAAAATAAAAAAACAAAAACAATTTTTGTCAAATGATTCAGAACAATTTTTTTTAAACTCATTCACTCCCAAAGACGTTTTTCAACGTCTTTTCAGAGTTGGTCCAGAATTGGCTGGTACTGAATGAGTTAATTGTTCCTACCCTATCACTTATGATAGGCCTGTTTTAAAGTAAAGTGTTTGTTTTTCATACCACCAATATGCTGCCATACTATCATAAAAGTATTTTCCGTTCTTATCTTTAAGAATATTGTCTATTTTTGGATGTGATCTGACAAGATCTGACAAGTTTGCATCAGTTTAAAAAATAACCTTGGAATCATTTCAGGTGGTTGCTTTTGTCTCAGACTTTTGGCGTTGTGCATTCTACTCCACCGCTCCACTGCCAGGGCTTCTCCAAATACTTTGACCCCCATTATTGACATTTCTTTGATCACATTTGAAATCAATTGCAAAATTACGTCTCATTGAGAGGTATACTTCTCACACATTGGCACTGGGGAGTTCGTGGTGGTGGCCTGGTGTCTAGCTGCTTACATGGCTGTAAAAGAAGAGTTTATATGCACCATAACGTTCGGATTGTTTGCTCAATGATATGCCACACAAGTGATGTATTTCATACAGTAGCTCTAGTTGCTTGAAATAACATGCAGGTGTGATTCCTGCTAATATTGGATATCGCTATGAGCAGTTTAGCAATGCACCGGGATGCAGGAATATGCTCTTTTATTTCAGGTGAAAACATGGTTATACTATACTAGTGTTAATGCCTCAAGGAGAAATTACTTTCTGACTCTGTTTTATTTTTGGCAACCTTATCCTCGAGTAGCTTACAAAAGGGCCGGCGAACATGTGCATACACAGTACTGTATCTTTTCCTGTACTAGATAACTATTGCATAATATATACATTATCTATGGTGTCATGCTTATATAACTGTTCAAACCAGATATCCAATCACCTTTTATGACAAATGAGGTTACAAAAATAATTTACATTCACGGTGGAAACGGCTATGTAAAATACAGGGTGAAGTAAATGTTAGCATATCATAGTCATATACAGTCAAACTAAAAAGAAGACGCTTTTGGCTGCTTTAATTTGGTCAAAAGTAATTCTCAGAGTGTGAAAAGTTGGAGACTTTGGACTGTTTCACGTGCTGCATTACAAGAGCCACAGTGTACTAAATTAACAAGATAATAATATTGTTCTTTGACCGACACTGTCAGGGGTTTTAATGTATGGTTATGTTTATTATTCTGGTTATGGTTTACAGTGGTGCGGGGCTACTACTGTATAATGCTGAGAAGTTTTTGATCCTGTATAATTGTGTGCTGTCAAAAAAAAAAAAAGAAGTTCATCACTGCTATGATACAGAATCCTACACATGATCTACAAATGTATAAATCATGAAGCTGTTTCGAAAATGCTTTGGTACAATCTGAATGCTGTATCCATTTTTTTCCTTTCTATGTTAGTCAAATAATACAGCTTTCTGTCATTCCTCTTCAATTGGTGTCCAGCTTTGATGCCTCATCTTGACCTCGCTGTCATCAGCCTGGCTCCTCAGAAGGAAAAAGATCACAGCGGTTGAGCCTTTGTGCGTCCGTGGACTTGATCGCTGCAAAGATTCTGTGGCGCCATGGTCCAAGGCACCAGATGGTCTGCTGTTCATCCATGGCCTCATTCATGTCTACAGCGCCTGAAAACAACCTGCCTTCATGTTTTCATCTCTACTACTCTATTGAGCACTTTGGGAAGGGTGAGATTAGTTGTGTTTATAAAAAAAAAAAATGCTGCAGATATATTTATTTGAATGGTGGTCTCTCCTTGCCAATTGTGACACGAGAGAGAATTCAGACAGATATATGGATGCATGCGGGGAGATTTGGATGATTACAGCTATGTTTGTTGCTGTGTGTAATGACAATGTAGAAGGAAATTGTACAAAAAGTTCAACCCTAGATATTTAAAACGGACTATTTTCCCACAACATGAACATCACTGTGCCTGCGCAACCTCCATGTGGTTGAGTAAACAACCGCACTGACATGTTAAAAAACAAAAAACAAAAAAAGAAACAGAAAGCTAGCCCTAGTACAATACATGTTACAGACCATGTTCTTTTGAAATGATTTATTTTACCTCAATTTGTGGTTAGAATAATTTGAAAGCCACAATGACGCTTTGGGTTTGACTTGTATTAAAAATTAACAAACAGCAAACGCAAAACAAGCTTTGTCAAGCAACTGCCAAAATATGCTAGCTTCCTTATCAATTTTTGATGATAATTACAAAGTATAACGTTACGTGCTAAATCATACCAAGTTCTCAGAAGAACAGGCTTGTGTGTGTGTGTGTGTGTGTGTGTGTGTGTGTGTTGCCTTCCATTTGTTTACAAAAATAGCTCATTGGTGGAGAAGCACATCATTCACCATCCTACATGTTTCTTTTCTCTCATCTTTAACTTTTGAAGCTCTCCGATTCAACTGTCCCTCTCCTCTCCCCTTAACTTTGTTCATTTTAAAGTGTGAAATTAAAAGGCGTGTCATCCGATGTTCAGTCTACCAATGCCAAATCCATCTCGACCATCACGATACCCTTCTTGTTCTGTTTCAACTGACCTTTAAATCTATCATGTTAAAAGAAAAAATATCTTGATATTCTAGCAAAGACAACGTATTTTCCTGTGTCTTATACCAAGATGATCTTATAGCTGCTGAAAAAGTTGTAGTCGTATAAAATGCAATGCCCAGGTGTCATTTCATTTTGTATTAACATCTCAGATAAAGCGCCTAAATTTAAGCTAGGATGTTTTTAGTTTGTTTGTTTGTTTGTTTTCTCTTTTTTACAAGAAAACAATGTCCAAGTTACTGTATATTATTGGATTAGTTTTCTATATATCAATATATATGAATATATTATGACCATTATTTTTGACTTCCAGGTATTAGAACTAATATATCAAAATGTATAGGATATATATCATATAATAAACAGATTTCTGTATTTAAAAGTGCATTTGTGCAATTCTTCCAGTCTGCCAGTATAGAGAACTCATGTGCCTGAGTGTGTACGCAAAGACATTTTTAAGAAAACGACTGGAAATCCATATAAGAGGCAAAGTGATGGCTTGAAGTTTGATTCTCGCTTTTCTGATGTGCTGAGCAATTCCTCAACTTGCGGTAAATATGATCTCATCATTGGATCCAGTTTGATCGTTCCAGGTGGGAAACAACAGAGTCGAACTAGGCAGGATTTCCCGTTAAATACTGGAACTGGAAGAGCAAGCTCCCCTTCCTGTGCAGCTATCACCTTCCATTACATCCTGTCCAAACAATTGGAGCTTAACATCTGTATCCTCGGATATCTGATGCAATGTACATACACTCACCACCTCATGAGAAACACTGATACCGTACAACACAATACGATATAAAAGCAGTAATGCAATCGCAAATTTCTTTATTTAGCTCTTTTTTTTCTTGAAATTTAATGTAGAACACATTCCTGAATCAGAAGCTGAGGACGTTTCTTTGCTTAACTGCATTCAGAACCGGGCAATTCTCTGAAGCGAGGGGCCTATTTGAGAGGCAGCCCTCTAGGGTTTTACAAGGAGACAAAACCCAGCAACAAATCGAGGCAAAGCTTTTTGAGCGGAGTCCACTATTAAAGGATATACTATGTGTTCATTGTGTATCCAGAGTGGTGTAGCAGGTATTTCTGTTCTATTGTCGTGTATGATGATGTGGCCTTTTTTCAACATAATGAAGCTTGGTTCACAGCGAGCAGTATATAGAAAGTAAGTAAATTAGTTTTACCTTTGTAACCCTTGCGATTATGTACATGCATTTGTGTGTTCATGGTTGGATAAAACAATATAACGCAAAGATATTAGATAAACGTTACTGGTCTACCAATACAGACGCCCTGATCAGGAAGGGTCAGAGACCTCTTCCTACTCAGGAAGCTAAGATCTTTTGGGGTTCAGGGGTCACTCCTTAAGACCTTCTATGACTCTGTGGTGGCTTCGGCCATCCAGTATGGCATTATCTGCTGGTCAGGCAGCATCTCAGCCCAGGACGGAGAGAGACTGGAGTGACTGGTCAGGAGGGACAGTTCTGTCCTGGGCTGCTCCCTGGACACTCTGGAGGAGGTGGGCAACAGGAGGATGCTCGCGAAACTAAAAGCTATGATGGACAGTCCCTCCCAACCCCTCCAGCCCACCCAGACAGCACTGGGTAGCTCCTTCAGCCAGAGACTGCTGCAAGAAGAAGAGATGCCACCGCTCATTCCTACCGACTGCTGTCAGGCTGCTAAATAAACACACGTGAAAACCTGGACTCAACCCTATCCATATTGTATATTTTATATTGCATTCTTTACTGTGTAGTTTTTTTTTCTATTTTGTGCATGCAATACCCCCCCCCCCCCCACACACTTCTATTCTGCTGCTGTAGATTGCAAATTTCCCCAGTGTGGGACGAAGAAAGGTTTTCTTATCTTATCTTACCTTATCCCTTTGTTGTGTAGTTTATGTCAAAAACTTCAAGAGTCAACACTAGAGCAGAAAAGACATTTGACGAGAAGGCTAAAAGCAAAGTTAACCCATGATAAATAAGTTGGACTTCTGCATTCGGCAAAACAAAAAGGAGCAAATCCTTCGGGTTAAGGTGACCGAATCAAGCAAGCTGCATAACTATGCTGCTCATCTCTGTTACTGTAAAAATAATAAGTCCAATCATTTAAAGAGTCAAGATTTTAAGTGTTGAATCTTTACAAACAGGACACAGATACTTGCAAAGGGCCTCACCAGTTGTTTTGTTTTTAGAAATGCAGAAATCAAGCTCGGCGGCCCAGTGGTCGACCGGTGAGCACGTTGGCCTCACAGTGCAGAGGTGCAGGGTTCGATCTCAGTTCTGGCCTCCCTGTGTGGAGTTTGCATGTTCTCCCCGTGCCTGTGTGGGTTTTCTCTGGGTACTCCGGTTTCCTCCCACATTCCATAAACATGCATGGCAGGCTGATTGAACACTCTGAATTGTCCCTAGGTGTGAGTGTGAGCGTGGATGGTTGTTCGTCTCTGTGTGCCCTGTGATTGGGTGGTAACCGGTTCAGGATGTCCCCCGCCGACTGTCCGAAGACGGCTGGGATAGGCTCCAGCACCCACCACGACCCTCGTGAGGATAAGCGGATCGTAAAATGAATGAATATATATATATATACATAAATAAACTAAACTATCCATAGCATTGCAGGTACTGAGTCGCATATTGTTCAGTGCATTTGATGTGTTAAATGTGTATAAGTGAGCATCAGGCAGTGTGTTTGTTCTTGGGTGTGTGTGTGCACGCATCGGCACTGATCCGCTTTGGTGCATTGCAGCATGTTTTGCATCACGAGGTCGCCATCGTCGCTGAGCAGGGCACTCTTCCAAGGTCACAGCAGGTCAATCCTTCACATCTGCATAGCCAGCCATTGCGAGGTTAAATCCTCAACACCAACCCAAATCTGTCGGCTGCCATGGACACAGGACATCAGTGAGGCATATACTGGGAAAAATAGTGTTGAATTTATTCAATTTTATTTTGTCAAGTGGCTGCACCGAAGAGAATCATCTGAATTTAGAATTTCTTTGAAGTAGACGCAATTAGGACAAAGTAGATATGACACGGAAGTTGAAAAGTAAAAGTAGATATGAAAATACAAAGTACTACAGAGAGCAGGGCAGAGCTAGATGCAGAAGATGCGGAAGAGCTACCACTCTGGTAGAAAGCTCGACGTAGTGACGTGTTACGGAGTTATCCAAGTTTATATACTGTGAGACATCAAGCCTATATGACAGAATAAAGAAACCAAGCATAAAAGAGCCTCAGCAACTGCATAGCAACTAAAACAATGAGGAACAAACAGTCACAACAAATGGTCTTAACTTCAAAAATGTGGATTCATTTAAATGCTCACTGCTCTGAAGTCACATGAGATATGATTTAATCCTCCAAGATTTGACGAGGTCTTTTGTCATGTGGTGGACAGCTTCCAAATTTTAGAAATTAGTCAAATTCTCAGGTTCCACTACATGGGTGCAATGTTAGTCAACTCAGGTCAAATCAAGTCAGCTTTATTGTCAAATATGTTCTAACATACAGCACAGATAAAATTTCTTTCCTCTCAACCACAGTGCAAACATGCAGTGCATAAAAAACACACACAGCTAAAATAAGGTTGAATATACTCTTATGAATTCAGAATGAATCCAAATAAAAAATTAAGAAGAAATAGAGTACTTCTTTCTCAGAAACTATTTTAAATAGCATAAAAGACATTGCGGAACCCCATCTCCCCCAAAGTAGGTGTGAAATTCAAGCGAAACTGCAAAGGGACAAGTTGAAATGTCAAGATCTTAAATGAAACACGGTCCATTCATTTCCAGTCATTGGAATAAAATCGATAATCAGAGATGATGATGGATGGATCAACTTTTGGGGTGTTGGCACAAAGTAAATTTTTTTCAACATGGATTGGCTGCAGCACGCCCATGACCCTCGTGAGGATAAGTGGTTTGGATAATGGATGAAGGGATGTCAGTGCCAATAATTTGTCACTGTGATAGATGAATACAAAAGTCATGCTTGGGCGCGTGAGCTTTACTTTCTACTTTAATTAGTCACTGAAATGTGGCAAACAGCAGCTTTTGAATTTGCACTTGATTCCCTTTTGGTGTCACGACATAACGGCAAAAATCTGCAGATACCGCAAAATTTCCCAAACATTTTCAACTGACTTTATATTGGCTTTATAAAAGTGTTTACGTCTTAAGGGCAGAGCTCTGCTGCAGAAAATGTAATGTAGCTTTATAATGCGCCGGCAAACTGTCACACGACTCTCATTTAACCTTGTTTACTTGTCTAATTTGATTTTATTGTGACTGAGCTTTTATCTCAATCCACTGCTATCTTACATTGTGAGTGGGATGGATATTTTATTTGAAATGGGGTGGATATTTTGGTGTTTGTGGTCACACATTGAATTGTAGCTGGCAACACAAGCAAAAAAAAAAAACGACTGAGTGAAGGCTCGGAACTCAGAATATGATTACATTTGATGCACTTCATAAGTGATGGTGCCAATGTCATTTTAAAATGGGATATGCATTGATCCATCGTGTAATACGGTTTACACATACAGTACATTTACAGTGAACCTCTGGCGATTCATGATTCGCTATTCACAAATTAATCTACAGTATTCACTTTTTTTCCTCTGGAATTTATCTTGAAGTATAAACACACACAAAATGACATGGTTAATCGGATGTTAGTCTGTCATGGCAAAAATGTCAAGACAGGAATCTGTACTAAACTATAATATGCTTTTATATATACTGTATATATATGGCGGCCCGGTAGTCCAGTGGTTAGCACGTCGACTTCACAGTGCAGAGGGTTCGATTCCAGCTCCGACCTCCCTGTGAGGAGTTTGCATGTTCTCCCCGGGCCTGCGTGGGGTTTCTCCGGGTACTCCAGTTTCCTCCCACGTTCCAAAAATATGCATGGCAGGCTGATTGTACACACTAAATTGTCCCTAGGTGTGAGTGTGAGCGTGCATGATTGTTCGTCTCTGTGTGCCCTGCGATTGGCTAGCAACCGGTTCAGGGTGTCCCCCACCTACTGAAATTCTATACTTTTGTTCTTCTATTTCTCCCTTTTATAATTTTGCTGCTGTAAATTGGGAATTTCTCCATTGTGAGACAAATAAAGGTTTTTTTATCGATCTTATCAATACTTTTTGTATGCCAGGGCGAATGTCGTTTTAGTACGTATCGGAAGTGGAAATTATAAAGAGTCTTTGCTGTACTGTATGTGCATGCGATCCAGGTATATGTGTTTTAGGGAAATCAAATCCAGTGTCTGCCATTTATTTTTAAGGAAAATATTATACGATGAGTTTGAAGACCTTAAAGAGTTTTTGGATCACAATTCATGATATAGATTTGGCTCAAACTATGAATACATCCATCCATCCATCCATTTTCTGAACCGCTTAATCCTCACTAGGGTCGCGGGGGGTGCTGGAGCCTATCCCAGCCATCTTCGGGCAGTAGGCGGGGGACACCCTGAATTGGTTGCCAGCCAATCGCAGGGCACACAAAGACGAACAACCATCCACGCTCACACTCACACCTAGGGACAATTTAGAGTGTTCAATCAGCCTGCCATGCATGTTTTTGGAACGTGGGAGGAAACCGGAGCACCCGGAGAAAACCCACGCAGGCCCGGGGAGAACATGCAAACTCCACACAGGGAGGCCGGAGCTGGATTCGAACCCGGTACCTCTGCACTGTGAAGCCGACGTGCTAACCACTGGACTACCGGGCCGCCTTATGAATACATTAATTAATTAATTTATTTATTTATTGTGGGGGTGTGGCACTTAATTCCTTATTCCATCAAAAGGTGAGGCTTCACTGAATTTCAATTTTCTTCACTCAATACAAACAGTAAAATATTTTACTTTGGAATTAAAATCTAACGTTTGCCAATTATTGTTTCATAGTTTTGCAAATAGCCAAAAGAATTCATTATTGCTAATTCATCATGTCGTGCTGAATATTCACATTGAGCTCATATTCTTATCAAATACAGATGCATACTCAACAGTGGCTATTAAGTTGGTCAAGTGGCCGCTCTACTGTGTGTCGTTCAAGAACCATTATGTTATTAATGATCGATTATTAAACATTATTAATTGACCTAGATTTGTTTACATCTGCCACAAATAATCAATTATTTATCTCACCCTCTATTCTTGTGAAAACAATTGTAATGTCCAAGGGATAACACTGGTATAGAATTTAATGTATGCATAATCAGCTAGCGTTTCAATAGTAATGGGAGAAAAACACCCATTACATAAGATATTGTCTCTGCAGTGTGACTTCAGGGTCTTTGGATGGCTTTTGTTATGCTACACTGACTTCACAAAATGCATCCATGTGTCCAAGTTGTGTAAGATTCACACAAGATTTTATTCTTCTCTACATCCGTGACTCGTAAAAGGAGAGTTAACCCAGTAAAAAAAATAAATAAATAAAAAAATAAAAAATAAAAATATATATATACTGTATATATATATATATATCCATCCATCCATCCATTTTCCGAGCCGCTTCATCCTCACTAGGGTCGCGGGGGGTGCTGGAGCCTATCCCAGCAGTCTTCGGGCAGTAGGCGGGGGACACCCTGAATCAGTTGCCAGCCAATCGCAGGGCACACAGAGACGAACAACCATCCACGCTCACACTCACACCTAGGGACAATTTAGAGTGCCCAACGAGCCTGCCATGCATGTTTTTGGAATGTGGGAGGAAACCGGAGCACCCGGAGAAAACCCACGCAAGCCCGGGGAGAACATGCAAACTCCACACAGGGAGGCCGGAGCTGGGATCGAACCCGGTACCTCTGCACTGTGAAGCCGACGTGCTAACCACTGGACTACCGGGCTGCCCTATATATATATATATATATATATATATATATATGTGTGTGTGTGTGTGTGTGTGTGGTGGCCCCTTTACAAAGCACCAACAAACAAGTTCTCACTTAAGTAGGTCACAGTCAGAAGCTCAGGAAATCACATCAACTCTACATGCTTCTCATCTTAGTTTAACACGAGTTAATTACATTGGCTAATGACTTCACACACTAAGGCTAATGGCCAACAGAGATAAACGATCTCTCATTACCCTCCTTCACATATCTTGGTTGAAATGGAAGATTTATGAAGCCAACTTTTCCTACTTCATTCGGGGGACAATTGTCACACTTGTGTGACACCCATGTGAAAAAAAAACTGTTTAAGTTATTTAGATCGCTGTTTGTGATGGTGCTGCTTTTAATGAAAGCCAATAACAGCACATTCAAATGTGTGCAATGGAGGTTAGCGGGGAGGTGGCAAGCACGGCTGACATTGAAAAGATCGAATTGTCGGCTAAGACCTTTTTGTGTGGAGTTTGCATGATGTGCACACGTGTTTCATAAAACATCCCAAAAATGCTTGTCATTGAGATGTTAACGTTTTTCAGTTCATACATGCTCTGCGATTGGTTGGTGACCATAAAGTCTAAGCTGTACAACATCTGTCCCAAAAAGTGAGATGGGATAAAATCTCAGTCACAAATGCACATCCGTTCACAATGCAGAGGTGCAGGGCTTGATTCCGGCTCCGGTCTTCCTGCGTGGAGTTTACATGTTCTCCTCATGCCTGCATGGGTCTCCTCCGAGTATTCTGGTTTCCTCCCACATTCCAGAAACATGCATGGCAGGTTAAAGGAACACTCAAAATTGTCCCAAAGGTGTGATTGTGAACGCGAATGGTTGTTTGTCTTTGTGTGCCTGGCAACCAGTTCAGTGTTAACATATCATACCGTGGCAAATCTGAAAAGGAACTTTGTGCCTTAAATGAATTACATCCATGTATTCATTCCTGCCTGTTGAACCTTAAGACCACAAGTCTTTTGCAATATATTATTTCCTGTTGTGTTTTTACACATCCAGGAATGTTGATGTGCGAGCTGATATGCGGTGGCAGCAGTGGAGGTACACCGAGGTGCAGTCGGAACAGAACTCAAACTCAGGACTGATTGGTAGAGACAGGCCGGACGATGAGAGACCACACCTTTGAAACTACTCCAACGGCTGTGATTTATTCAGATTCTTTTCTTTTGTTTTTCATTGTTTGACTCAAAGTGGGGTTTTTTCCAGCCATTTGCCAAAGTATTTCAAATTTGGCCACAGTGATTGAAGTAAAATGCATATCATATGGTTGTTGTATTGGGAAAATGAAATACTGTTATATAACAGGCATAAATGAGCTCATAAATGAAGAAGGCAGTTAAAATAACAAGCATACTTTATGTACACTGGCGTCAAATTCAGACATTTCGTGTTAGGTTCAGAACCGAACCGAATAAAGTGTTTGGATTCCAGGAATACAGGCGCAAACGAAAATATTTATTACCAGAAAAGAGCACCGACAAAGTACCAACAAAAATAGCTGGTCACAAGGAACCAAGAAAAAAAAATGCATAAGCAAAAATCACTTGCAAAAGTCAAACAGCGAAATGAAATGTCAAAAGGCCAATAACGTAAGATCAAGAGCAATCATAAAATAATGAAAATACTTTGAAACAAGAGCGACTATGAATAATATTTGAGAGGTCAAGAATACAACACTTGAAGCACAACAGTGAGCATGGTCGATAATCCAACAAGGAGAAGCAGAAGTCGGAAGGCTAATGATAATCTGAAACAGGTGCGGCAATTGTAGGGAACCGCCCTTCACTCCAGCTAGGGCTGAAAACAAAAACAAACAGACAGACATAACATTTTGACAGCAATTTGATTCATTTTCATACCTCGAAGGCTAAAAGGTCACAACAAAAACTGTGTTTCACCATCGGTATTATTGATTTGATCGTTTTTGGCATGTCTTGGGTGTGAGAGCAAACCAAGGTGAACACATACCGTATACGTACATAGTATGTGCAGTGAACGTGCCAAATCCATGTCAGGTGCAATACACTGCTCACGGCTACAAATCAGACAGAAAGTGCCTCAGCCCTCAGCCAGATGTGAAGCAATTAAGAACGCGTATAGGAGACTGTAGCTCGTGGCACTCACTGTACTATTGGACAGTATAGGATGTAGGTAGCCAGCCGCATGCATAGCAGTCGGGGCAACGGCATAGGCAATGCACATTTGCATTCTGTGATTGGGTGTCATTTTCCAATCACACTCTTAATTTCCATCTTTACAATCCAGGGACAGGGGCAAACAAATGATTTTAGAAAAAAAGTGAATTTGTAATCCATATTACATGATGGGGCGGCCTAGTGGTCCAGTGGTTAGCGCGTTGACCTGACAGAGCAGGGGTACCGGCGTGGGTTTTCTCTGGGTACTCCGGGTTCCTCCCACATTCCAAAAACATGCATGGCAGGTTCATGGAACACTCTAATTCAGGGATGTCAAACATACGGCCCGTGGGCCGGAACCGGGCCGCAAGGAGGTTTGATCAAGCCCACAGGATGATTTAAAAATGAAAAAAAATGCATAAAAGACACAGAATGAATATTTTTAATAAGGTGCAATTCATGGATTATCCGCTGTTTTCTCTTTCGTTTGGAAAGTGTAGGCAGGGATTACATTTAGATTTTACATGCACATGGGTAAATGGTTTAAAAAATCATTTTTTATAAATCTCATTTAATCTTAAAATGCATGACTATATTTTTCAATACCAAATGTTAAAGTTGTGTGCCTTTGTACAATCAGTGGGATCAGTTGCAATGCATATATGTGAACGCTAAAAGTAAATTGCACATTTGTCGAAGGAAATCTAAGGTGTTTCATGAAATGTTTGGTAAAAGACATGTTCATTAAATTTCAACATTTTCCAAATGTTCTTGTGCTTCACTTTACCAAAACAAAGGAAATACATTTTTTTTATCGCAGAGTATGGTATAATTTTAATGGTCCGGCCCACTTGACATCTACCAAGGCCGTATGCGGCCCACAATGTGAAATGAGTTTGACACCCCTGCTCTAATTTGTCCTTAGGTGTGAGCGTGAGCGTGGATGGTTGTTCGTCTGTGTGTGTGCCCTTCGATTGGCTGGCAACCGGTTCAGGGTGCACCCTGCCTACTGCCCAAAGCCAGCTCGGATGGGCTCCAGCACCTCCCGCGACCCTTGTGAGGATAAAGCGGATGGGAAAATGAATGAATGAATATTACATGATGATTTTCACTCCAGCTCTGTCTTAAATGTAATTCATCTGAGACGGTTTACATCAGAGGGAGTGACATGCACGTACACACTGGAAGGGAGAAAAAAACCCTCCTAATTCTCTGCAAAATTGACAGGATGCCTCTTGATTTGATGAAATGAGTCATTTTAAAAGAAGGCGGCAAATCATGTGACTCAATAAATCTTCCAGCATGAATGAAAAACTTCAGGCAAAATGCCGCTCAGTGCCATTTCACCTCTACTTCCGTCATCAGCCTGCACACAAACATGAAGTGCACACCGAAGCGCCCGCCCAGAAGATGAGGTGATGAAATGAAGAGCCACTTTCAATGCTTCCAATTTAGCACATTAGCTTCAAAGAAAGGATGACATGATTCCTTGAAGACATTCTGATGGCTTTGTCTCATTCTTTTCTTGGTGGCTCTGTCATTCCACATTTTTATGATTACGTTTAAACTAGCCTGTGTGACAAAGGTGCTGCATTAAGTTTGCAGCACTGAATAAAATGAGATACTGACATAAATATCACATCAAAAGATATTTTTAAAAAATTGTCCTTTGTCCTATTTTCTATTTCTATATTATTGTTTATGTATGGCAACATGGTGGACTAGTGACATATTGATTCATGTAAATTTGGGGCGGATTTCTTTTTGGAGCAGTTTTCGAAAGACATTTGAAATGAGTAGAATGGCCAAATAATCATATGTAAACTTTTTGCACTAATACTGAAAAGCAGAGACTTATCCTGCATTTTAAATAGTAATGCCATGTTTTTTTTTTTTTAATCATCTGATAGTTAACATTACATTTCAGATCAATTTTCTATCTCTGATGTGTGACTCTGAAGGGCAAACAAACACAAGGAGGACACACCGATGTGTTTAAAAACAGTCAGGATGCTGTGAGCAGAGGCTGACGTGAGGCGCTCTGGGACAACATCCTGACAGCCAGAAACGGACCAGAAGAAGCGCACCATTGCCCAGCTGGCCTCGGCCTCATTAGAATCAAAAGTAATTTGATGTGTGTATCTGAGTGTTCGTGTGTTTGCTTGAACTAGCTGAGAGGCCCAATAGGTAGAAGCAAATGCTTCATCCTTACACTCAAATTTCCCCAACGGAGTGTGTTCTCTATGGATTTTTAATTTTTTTTTGCTTACACCGTCTCCTTTTCTGTCCTTTATTATCCTTTATACCTTCGAAATACGCTTGAGGAACACTTCTCTAGGTACACCTACAGAGCCTAATGAGCACAAGTTCAAGGGCTTTTTCAAAGACCATGACAGGCAAGAATAGTTATTGTAGCAATGTTTATTTTTGTCAACTGCATCAATATTTACCATCTCTTGAAGCTGAGCAAAGTAATCACAGTATTAGAAGCATCTGTGTGTATGCAGCGTACGTGGCGACAAACAATAACCACTACATTGGACAAATATCCAGAAAGTAGTATCCGTTATCAGCATTATTATTATTATTATTGTCGGGTGTAATGAAATTTTCCGGGAGTTAGTATTATAAAAGTGTTGAAGAATGTTTATTTTTTTTCCAATGGTTTATTCCCACACTGAGCAGACGATGTATTCCTCTACGCTGCTTCAGTACTTGTACACTCGAGTGCACTGCATGCAAATTCCACTTCTGCTTCGGTATGCCATAGCATGCCATCACGTTCATCTGTTTGCCATGCATGCTCACAGCAAAGTCTCGTTCACTGACCCTCGATAATATCGTTGACGATCCCTGCTCTCATATGCTCATTATTTCCAAGTGTCACATTATTCACTCATTGCCGAGTTGCAACGTGTCACTGGCATTGTTACTTTTAATGTAATATGAGTCATCTGATAAGAGCGTCAGTTATTATATTTTTTTCTTAGCAGTACACTTCTACACAAAATCATGATTATGTAAACCAGGGGTCGGCAACCCAAAATGTTGAAAGAGGCATATAGGACAAAAAAACAAAAAACAAATATGTCTGGACCCGCAAAAAAATAAAAGCCTTCTATAAAACTTACAATGAAGGAAACACATGCTGTATGTATGTAGGAGACTGGACTGTCTCAGAATTGTTTATGTTATTTATGCATTTGTTGTGTGTTCACAAACGCCCCCATAGAATTTATTTTGTGATTTCCTCGCTTAATTTTTTGTTTTGGTGCATTATTGTCGCTTTTCTTAGTGTCAGTGAAGTAAACATTAATTTCAGTTTTTCTGAGGCTGTCTTTGAACGCCTCTCGAGTCGAACGAGAAGAGAGAAGGCACGGAGTCTGACGCAGACATGTCTGTTTGTCGAGACTGTTAAAAGCATAAATAAAGTTTATGTTTAAAAAAACCAACACCACAGTTCTCCTTTTTCGGAGCTGCAACATGTATCTATATCTATTTGAGCTATATTAGTCTACTATCAAAATCTTTTTCCATTTTCAAACATTTTTTATAAAGCTCCAGGGAGCCACTAGATGTCGCTAAAGAGCCTCATGCGGCTCTGGAGCCGCGTGTTGCCGACCCCCGATGTAGACAACAATCTGACGATGCATCATATTTTTAGAGCCATGCAATAATATGGCCCCACCATTGTGGAACTGGCTGAAATGTTTGCAAAATTGAGACAGAAATGTAGTTGAGCTGCACTGTGTTGTGACAGGTCTGGTTCACACATACAGAAATTTACTGCTGACCGTTTTGGCCTCTCTCTTCTTGTGAGAACATCCATTCATTCATTTTCTTTACTATCTATCTTCGATCCCGCTTGTACTTATGGTTTTTGATTAGCTGGAGCCTATCCAAGGTGAGTTTGGCCGAGGGATGGTTAACAACCTGGACTGATTGCAAGCTGATTGCAGGAGGGACTTGCTAGACAACCTTTCCTGGAAAAATCCCACACAAGTAAGGGAAGAACAAGCAAACTTCACAGAGGAAGTGAGCTGCACCTCTCAACTGTGAGGCAGATGTGTTAGCTACTTCGCTGTCTTGTTGTGAGAACACGTTTATGCAATCCTGTTGTTGTATCAATGAGTCACTGACGATGTGGTGGTCGCCCGCTTGACCTCCGTAAAGGCAACATTGGTGCAATTCCCAAAAAGTGACAGTGTGAATGTGTGTGTGAATGGCTGCTTGTCTAGATGTGCCCTGTAATTGGCTGGCGACCTGTTAATGGTGTACACTACCTCTCACCCAAAGTCAGCTGGGAAAGGCTCTTTCTCAGCTCCAAGCCGAGCGAAGATAAGTGGTATTGAGAATGGTAGTATGGCCAGTAATTAGTAATCCAATACCAAGAAGCGCATTCATGGCCTAATGCATACACCAGTGTGTTGGCCCTGCCCCAAGCATCCATTCTATCAGATAGGCTTTTAGATGAACATGAATGAGTTACAGATGAGTCAGGATCAATGTACAAGGAGTGTTTTATTTTGTTGTCTTTAATACAAACTAAACAACGCAGGATCAAATCGGTTTCTCTGGGAAAAACTGATTCGATTAAACACATCTGGTTTGTATACCACCTGTTCTCGAGGAAGTGGGGGGGGGGCACGGGAGAGCTGTATGAGCCCATCCCATCTGACTGTGCAGGAGGCGCGCCACACCTTGCACTGGTTGACAGCCATTTGCTACGCACATATTTTACATTGAACACATTAAATGAAACTGAATAAGCCAACTGAGATGAAAAACACAATTTCAGTGAAAAACACAAGAGTTGAATGCTATGTTCTTGTTTAGAGCCAAGCCCCTACTTCGCTCCGCGAGAGTGCCTGAATTCATTGCTTGGGTCTTTGAATCTAATACTGTAATTGTAATTGCCAACAAAAATCTATATGCATTTGTGTTAAAAAAAATCAGAGTTTTTATGTATGTATGTGTATGTTATATATTTTAGTAATTGTAACACTTCAAGAGAAATTCAATTTACAAAGTGCTGGAAGTACTGTATTATAATCATTGTTTACATTAATCATTTCTATTATGTAATGCAAACATGGTTTTGTGAAAGATGTAATGCGGCAGTGACTCTTCATTACTGCTGATAAGCTCAACAGTGACCAAATAAATGCAGGAACTTGAATGCAACAATTACTGAGCTGCATATCCGAAATTGACACACTTGAATGGGCCATTTGCATGGCGATGACGTGCTGTATCTCTGGCCGGACAAAAATGAGCATTTTACCCCCTACGGCTGCTTGAGAGTTGGGTGCCCGTGACATGGAGATCCGATAAGAGGGCGGCCGCGACGTGAGTTCCTTGGCTGCTTGACTGTGACGGGTGCAGACCTTATTGGCTGTCTTGGCTTCTCGGGAATCCGCAACACGAAATTCCATGTCTGGCCGGTAAGAAGCTGATAGAGTCTAACATAACTTTTGCATAGCTAAATGTCTGGAAACTATGACCAATGTAAAAATATTTTCGATTTTGTGGCGGCGAAAGTGGATTTTCCTCATAGGAGCTCATATTTAATGTCAATAAAATCCCAAATATTGTGCCGATCACTTCAATATTTTCACAAGTCGATGGAATCAGAATGTGCTACACCGAATTCAGATAGGTTTCAAGGGGGTGATGTGTCATCAAGGAGTTTCGGGGGCATTACAACTTAACCCCCCGCTCAATCCCTACAGAGATTTTCAAGGGGGTACATTTTCGTGCTGATGTATTTGACTCACAATGATTCATTGCATCGCTATGTTTTAGGGGTGCTGTGGAGAAAATAACAAGACTGATCTCCTTGCTTGCTGCAAATTGAAAATAGTTTTCTTTGTATGTACATTTTTAACAACATTGCCATTTGTGTGTACGACTTCAAAAAAAAAAAGACAACACCAATTCTTATAGACTATGTCATTCACTCTTTGTAACGTCAACAGACTGCTTGTCCTGAACGAATACAAAACATCATTATTTCAGGCTGACGTGTTATGAAACGCATCTGTCCGTTCACATTCGTCCAAATGTCCCCTTAAGTTGTGGGCTCACGAGGGTGAACTTTAAGCAAATCAAGCCCTAACTGCAGTGTTTTGCAGTGCTATTCAACAAAGCTTTTCTTGAGGAGTGTCAAGCTTTATTTGGCTCACAAGGTATCCTGGAGGACCTGGCTCAAAGATGTACAGTAATAGTTGCTGCATGGCTGCAGGCAAGAGAGCTCCTCACGTTGCTTTAAATAGAAATTATTTTTCAAGAGTTTTAGTCATAAAATAGGCCTTGAGATACGTAGTCGTAAAAGTAAAGATACCTATAAACCCCTACCCGCAAATAAATAGGCTGATTGAATTAGGGTGTACACTTCTTGTTCCCTGGGGGTCCTCTTGTTCTCATCTATTTCAGTTGTGAGGTAATGTAGTCACCCACTCAGAGCTGATGTTAACTAGTTCACAAATGGACTGAAAATTTCTGACTGTGTGTCAATTGATCACAGTTTAATCCCTTACAACTTTCATTGTAGAGTTAAGGATGCAAAAAAGTCAGAAAAAGTCCTTGTCAAAATGAATGTCACAATCCCCAACAGTTGTTATTAAGTACTGTATCTCTGTGAGATGGGGACCAAATATTTCCCTCCAACACTCTCACGTTTGACATATTTGCTGCTTATTACAAAGCAGCAGTCTCCAATACTGACTGGAAAGGAAAAATGGTTTGAAAATGAGTGACAGAGAAGAACTGTGATGCATTTTCTTCCTAATGACTAAGCACTTTCCTCTGTGATTGTGGAAGGGAACTTGCAAGTGTAAAGGGAACGACCCCAGCAGCAGCAACCAAACTGTCGGCAGAATCTCTAATGAGATGTCGAGAGGGATAATTGATGCTACTCTTAAATGTGCTTACCATAGACTCGGGACACTTATGTCTAATGATAATTAAAGAGTCAAAAGCAATGCTTTTTACATTACAAAAACACAAGGGGCAAATGCATAACAAGAAAAGTAGCAACAAAGAGGGAAACGAGCTTTGGTTTGACGTTTTTTTTTCATTTGGTCTGTAATACTGTATCGGATTAATATGCAATCAAGCTGTCATTATGCACTAATTAAATTTGAATCTTTTATTGTAATAGTTAATTGGATATTAAATCTTTTTCCCCCATCAAAATATAATGTACCATTCTCTATTTGACTTCATATCTTAGCAATACCCATTTGGGGTGAACTTGTGAATAACTGATGACCACAAATGTCACACACATACAGACATAAGCACACACGCACGCACACACACACACACACACACACACACACACACACACACACACACACACACACGCACACACGCACACACGCACACACACACACACACACACACACACACACTCACTCACACAAACACAACTATAGAAGGCCCTAACTATACAAAGAAACAACAAATCAATATTTGTTGTCATATTTTACACAAGAGTTTTGTGTTTCTGTAGATTTTACAGAATAATACTCTACAGCGTAGAGTATTATTCAAGTTCAAGTTCAAGTCAACTTTATTGTCAAATGTGCTCTATGTGCAACATACAGCACAGATGAAATTGCTTTCCTCTCAACCACAGCCTATTAGTATATATTACTAAAGTAGATGCTGGCGGAGCCATGAAACAAATTTCCAAGCAAACTCACAAGCTAAATGAGTCACAATTACTCTAGTGAGCTGTCTGACCCCATGCTGATAGAGAATTCCCCCTTATGTAAGCGTCTTAATGTGATTAATAGAGAGAAAGAAATATCTGCGAGGTGACTTTTGTTAACCTTTTATGGGTATTTCCCTGTAGATCGGCTTTAAGACGCTCAACTATTGTCTGCTTCACCACCACCACCAATATTCTGTCAGAGTGATATACTTGGATGATGTATTGGTTCTTTCAAAGGGAGAGGGGGGGGGGTAAAGTCCATTAAAGTCTATTCGATTTCCCAGTAAGCACATGAAAATGGCTCAAACAGTTTATTGTACTCAAGAGAATGTTTAGCCGACAAGGAGGGTTGATATGATTTGTAGAAAATGAAGACATTTTTTAAGACAAACAGTGAAACCTCGAAGTTCAAAAAACATTTTCAAAACTCAAATGAAAACTTGCAAGGTAGCAAGACTGTAGCAAATCTTATGAGACATCTGCTCAATGAGCATCACGGGTCTGCCAGTTTTACTGCACTGTGTTTTAATAATCTCTTTGTAATTTTTTTTTCGGTACCATGAATAAAGATTACAAACACTTTTTGTCACATACCGTTTGGTAAAATTATCTGTATAACCTGACAGTAGAATATTATTCAACGGATCTTTTGGAAAGGCATCCATACCATGAGCCTGTGATTTTGTGCTGTATGGTCTAGGTCAGGGGTCGGCAACCCAAAATGTTGAGAGAGCCGTATAGGACAAAAAAAAACAAAAAACAAATATGTCTGGAGCCGCAAAAAAATAAAAGCCTTCTATAAAACTTACAATGAAGGAAAATCACAATTTATTTTGTGATTTTCTCGCTTGATTTTTTTTGGTTTTGGTGCATTATTTGCGCTTTTCTTAGTGTCAATGAAGTGATCATGATTTTCCGTTTTTCGGAGGCTGTCTTTGAACGCCTCTCGAGTTGAACGAGAAGAGAGAAGGCATGAAGTCAGACGCAGATGTGTCTGTGTTTGTCAAGACTGTTAAAAGCATAAATAAAGTGTATGTTTTAAAAAAACAACAACACCACAGCTCTACTATTTCGGAGCTGCAACGTGTATCTATATCTATTTGAGCTATATTAGCCTACTATCAAAATCTTTTTCCATTTTCAAACATTTTTTATAAAGCTCCAGGGAGCCACTAGATGTTGCTATGATGCAATGGAATGTATGCTAATTATCGTTAAACACCAAAAGACAAAGAAAAAAAAGAAAAGGTAGAAGAAGAGCTCATAGCCAGAATATTGTTTACCACTGTTTTCTCTGCTATGTTATGCGTTGTACCAATATCGCTTTCAGATTTGTTGTTCCTTTGTTTATCACCTAAACCTGATTAAAGATAAAGATGCCAGAAATAGCCTCATGAGTCACAAAAAGATCTAACTGTTGCAGATTTGACAGTCATTTTGGCAGTCAAATGTGGCATTGAAGGGGAGGGAATGTGGTTTTTAGGTGGTGCCTCTGTTCTCGAGTTAAGGACCAATTGGTGGCATGGGATGAAACCTCCGGCCTGGAGGAACTCATCAGTCTCTCCATCCAGTTGCCACAACCACCAACGTGAATGTGAGTGGGACTGCGAGGAGGAACGAAGTGGCCAACGTTAATGTGGTCAACCTGCAGTCCCAGGGTCCTCCTTCCACGGCCGCCGTGCCTACAGCAGGATTACCCATGCAGCTTGGCCGACTACAGCTGATGGATGCACCTTGGCGTGGGTCTATATTGCAGGTTCCCAGGACATCAGCTAACCAATGAGGCCATCACTGAACTCCAGCCATCACTGAACTCCAGCCGTCCCACAGAACTTAACGAGGTTGTTTCATTTGTTGGGCTTAGTGTCAAGGCTACAGCACTGATTGTTTTGGGTGTTTATGACAATTTTTGGGATGTTTCAGTTGGGCAGTTTAAGTATCCGAGGCATCTTCTGGTGGTAGTTCCACACAAGAAGGAGACTCACTACAATCACTACTCATCACAAGCCTATTCATTTGTTTGTCCTGCCTTCTCGGTCCACTCTATTAATTTTAGGCATGACATGGTTAAAACTACACAACCAATTGGGGAAAAACCTCAGATTGAAATCTGGAGTCCTTTGTGACACTCACATTGTTCATCTGCTATCTCATCCACTTCATTCTCAGCTAAAAAGGTGGAGGAAGTCATTTATCTTTGTAGTGTGCCATTTGAATACAATGAACTCTAAGATGTTAAAGCTCATGGTACACAGACATCACCTACTAAGCTAGTCCTGCCATCCACACACACTAAACGATCATGTGGCACTGCTAAGTCAACTCGTCATCCTCTGGGGTCAGGGCTGACACACTTCTCCCACAGCCTGACAGTGATTTCCCTTGTGGACTGTTATTCAGCTGCCTTTCAGAGCGCTGAACAGTCTTGCACACACACACGCACACACGCACACACGCACACACACACACACACACACACACACACACACACACACACACACACACACACACACACCTATATAGTCTGCACCTGTACCTTGTTTTCTAACACCATATACTGTAACTGTAGAGTTGGTTTCTCATTTGTGTTTGGTTTGCTCTCCAACTTGCTTCTCAACTCCTAAAGGTTTGGATTACCAAACGTTAATGCACAGCAGGGGTGTCAAACTCATTTTTGTCGCGGGCCACATTGTAGTTACGGTTTGCCTTGGAAGGCCGTTATGAATTTTGGGAAACCATATAATTGTTTAATCACCTCCACATAATAATGATAATACATTTTATGCCTTTCAAAACACTCAAGGACACTTTACAAAAACAAGAACAATAAAACCACAGATAAAATTATAAATAATAAAAGAGGAGATTAATTTAAACTGAGTATGAGATTTTAAATAGGTGGGTTTTGAGATGGGATTTACATGTGGGAAGAGAATCAATATTTCGGATGTTGGGTGGGAGTGAATTCCAGAGTTTGGAGGCAGAGCGGCTGAAAGCTCTGCACCCCATCGTGCTGAGGCGAGCAGAGGGTACACAGAGGTGGAGGGAGGATAAGGACCTGAGGGAACGAGAGGGAATGAAAATGTAAAGGTCAGACAGATGGGGGGGGGGGGCAAGTTCATGGATGGCTTCAAATGTATAGAGAAGTATTTTGAAGTTGATTCTAAGTTTGACAGGGAGCCAGTGGAGCTATCGGAGGATGGGGGTGATGTGGTATTACATACACAGTGCACAACAAATTAATGAATGAATACAGTAGTTTTAAATCAGAAATCAAGAATAATGACTGTTATTGTGGATTACATATGATATTACATCTACATATTTGAAATTTTGGTTCAGACTTTAGCATGCTTGATTTGCTTTTGCAGGCCACATCAAAGGTCAAGGCCCCCAGTCCTTGACCTTGACACCTGTGATATCCAGGATAATGGTATTAGCTGTAACTTTATGATGTTTAAACAATGGATTTTATTGAATACCAGAATCAGAATCATCTTTCTTGGCCAAGTATGTAGAGCACACAAGGAATTTTTCTCCGGTAGCTTAGCCTACACTAGTATTGCAATAACAAGCAATTACGATAAACAAAGACATGACATATAAGTACAGAAAGACTTTCTGTAATGTACGGGTAACATCGTGCTGTAATACCACCCAATGACATCTGTGCGACAATGTGCAGAGTCATCGAGCAGAGATAAAGTGATCAGTGGTGTAATACACTACTATGACAGTTGTGCAGTTGGTGCAGATAATCATTGCATTTTAAGTGACCAATGGCATCAATTGAAGCACAACTTTAGGTGTCCAACTATGCAGAAAATCCTTGAGCGCTTTAAAGTGTCGAGGTGCTGTGGAAAATTGATCAGTGGTAATTGTTCAAGTATGTAGAGAGTTGGAGCTACCATGATCGTTGCTTTACTACTGTCCCACAGGTGTGTGCAAAAATGCAAAGATTCACAAGAGATTTGTGTCATTGTTTAGGGGAGCTAATGGTGAGAGAAAAGAAGCTGTTTGAATGTCTGTTGGTTTTGGTGCGCATGGTTCGATAGCGCTTAACTGAAGGAATAGCTGGAAGAGGCGGTGAGAAGGGGGTAGGGGGTCCAGTAGTATTTTCTGTGCCCTTGTCTTGGTTCTTGTGGTGTATAAGTCCTCCAGAGTGGGTAGTGCCGTACCTACCTACCTGTCCGTTGCAGTCAGATTTGTCCTTTTTTGTGGCCGTCCCAAAGCAGATTGAAATGGAGGAAAACAGGACTGATTCATTAACTGATTCATTAACTGCTATGTAGAAATGTCTTAGCAGCTTCTGTGTCTTTTTCAGGATGGAGTTAATGTTGGCCTCCCACTTCATGTCCTGAAAGACTGTGAGGTTATAAAGCTGAGAAGTGACTAATAAAGCATCCAAACAAATTGTCAGATGTAAGCTACATCATGTCAGAACTACATGATTGAACTCACAGTAACATACGAAGTTAGACAACATACATGTAACAAGTAAACAAATATTTTCCTAACCACTGGGAATTACATTTAAGTATTGTAAACACAAACACACACACACACACACACACACACACACACACACAGACACGCGCGCACACACACACAAAGACAAACTCAAACCCATTCATAGGTGATGAGTCAATACTGTCATGACTGGAGGGAGATACAGTCTATGCAATAACTTCTGAGGGAAAATTTTCAGACGAGTGGGTTGAAAGCACTTTTTTCCAAGCAAAAGCTATCAGAATATGATTTTTTACCAAAGCTTCTACATTTCTATTAGTCTATCATATGCAAACAGTATTACGATATGGAACCTGGAGCATCCGACTGGGTCAGAGTGAGGAGATGACAAGTGACACGGAATGCTTCAAAAGTCCCACTCACCATGACTCATCTCGAACTGCCCTTAAGGCTGGCAAGACTGTCACTCAAAGTGTTTTCCAATCACTCCAACTCCTGCAGAGAGTTGATTATTGTTTTAATGAGAGAGCCCTGATTGATTTGCTTTAGGTTGTCAGAGGCCTGGGTGCCACCGGGATTTGTTTTAATTTCCGTGGTATCCATTTACCCCTAAAGCTGGGCCATAACATGCCACTTATTGGTGAATCATTGCTAGTGGATGAATTGGACTGACATGATTACCTCTGGTGGTAATAGTGTTGCTAAGCAATGTGCGATATAATGTCATTTCATTGTGCATGGGAAAACAAATGTAAGTCTTTTTGTTACTCCAAAGTGTCTCAAGCACAAAACATGGGCCCATGAGCTCAGGCTTTTATATACTGTACACCTTATGCAATCCTGTTTCCAATTTAACTTTGATTATTAATATGGCAGCAAAGCACAATAAAATGATACTGCTTTCCCTAAAGAGTAATTATAGGTACTGTTACTGTGTCACTATCCCAATGTAAACATTTGAACTAATTAACTAGTCATGTGAATGAAAAAGATTAGTGATGCAACGCCACCAACATTTGCAAGGACGTAGCAGTGTAACAGTTATGGGGTTACTTTCAAGTAAGACGTGAACAAGTGATACAATAATATTTGTTATCATGTGTCACACACCCAATCACATGGTCGATGTTTTCTGACAGCCTCTTTTCCTGGTCACATCCCTGTTTTTGGCATCTAAAACATGGGATGAGCCAGGACTTATTTCTTCCAGCATTTCATTTCCTCAGTCAGCATGCATTATTGCGTTGCATTGTGACTTGGGTTTGCATGAGTCTGAAATGTGGAAACTCTATACTCAGCCCAACCGTATCTTAATACGTATTTTGAATATAGAGCAAAGTCAAATGTCAGGAAAATCTTTGACACCAATGCCATGTGATGAATTCTACATTGAAATCTGTGGAATCAATCATTGGCTATATTTTCTGTGCATTGTGGTGTTGCTGGTCTTCAATACAAAGGGAAGGGAGGAGCTATGGTCTGAGGCCAATGTACTTTTATTTAGGGCCAGCTAATGGGAGATAATTTTTTCTTTTCTTGGGATCGCCATGACTTCTCATTATATCCAAATAAATATGCATAAAATAAGACATAATAGTGACATATTGGGGGACACGTTCTACATCTACCCATATAATCATCAGGTCATGTAACATATTAAATTAAAAATAGGACTCTCAAATATCCTTTGTGCATATATATATATATATATATATATATATATATATATATATATATATATATATATATATAATATATATATTCACACCCAGTGGTTGCCGTCGGCTTCATGAGAGGTACCGGGTTCGACCCATCCGGCCTCCCTGTGTGGAGTTTGCATGTTCTCCCCGGGCTTGCGTGGGTTTCTCCGGGTGCTCCGGTTTCCTCCCACATTCCAAAAACATGAGCAGGCTCGTTGGGCATCGATTGTCCCTAGGTATGAGTGTGAGCATGGTTGTTCGTCTCTGTGTGCCCTGCGATTGGCTGGCAACCAATTCAGGGTGTCCCCCGCCTACTGCCCGAAGATTTGGGGATAGGTGAGGAAAATGGATGGATGGATGGATATATATTCACACCCTTTGCCATGACACCCACCCATAATAGAGCTCAGCACAATATGAGCACAAAGGAAAGATTTGGGGATAGGTAGGAACATCAGCAGTGTCCAGTTAATGAATAGAGGACTTTGGGACCACCTAGGACCTTTTATTCTGTTAGGGTCAAATGTGACCCATTTTCAAATTTAGGTACAGTATGTAGAAAAATGGAACAAGGCTGCTTCTTGCTGGCTATACAGATCCTTTAATGAGGCTCCAGGCAGTTTATGGGATGGCGACCCCTGCCTGAGTTGCAGGTTGAGAAGTGGAGCAATTGTCATTTATAAACAATCCAGGCCAAGACATGAACGGCTGGGCCACTGTCCAGTATATCCCAAGCAAGCCTGAAAATTAGGGAATCAAAATCTAGGCAGCATGTGATGAGAGAATGAGCTCTGGGAAGAAAATGAAAATATACTGTACTGGACAATTGCAAATCTGACAATCTATGGAATGTCAGTAAAACAAACACAAATGTCTTACGGGGGACATCATAATCCATTTTTTCACATCGCCTGACCTGGGCCATGAATGGCTGAAGTAGCTGACAGTAGTGGGTATGACCTGGGTGCAGGGTAACAGGCAAGGCAAGACAGGAAAGCAATATGCAAGCTATTCAAGGTATTTTTTTTAATTAAACCAAGGAATGTGGTAGCAGGATCAAAGACTAGCCAACTACAAAACACCCCAGACACAAAGTACAGAAAAATACAGGGAATAACTCAACACCACAAACGACAGGGCATGCAAGCCTGGTCATGTGATGTACGACAGTGGTCAGGGGAAGAGGCCACAGAAAACGGGACTAAATACAAACAGACTACCGGAGCACACCTGGACAGATACAAGTGGCTTGAGAGAGCTGACCGGTTGACACAAACTGCATACAGGAATGGAATCAAACCCTGCACTTCTGTGAGGCGGACATCCTAACTAGTCCATCACCGTGTGGCCGAAACATTACATGTTACATTCAATGTTTTGTCAGCGTTTTAATTTTTTAATTTTTATTATTTTTTCAAATATTTTGGGGGGGTAATGTTTTTTTTTTTCCCAATACATTTTCACTATTGGGGTGAGTCGGCTGCAGAGTAAATATTCAAATTGTTTAAATAGACACAGTTTATTGCTCCATTTTCGAATCGAATCGGTGATCGATGCTAAAAATGCTGATCGTGCAGAACCTAGATACAACATATATACAACATATATATATATATCCATCCATCCATTTTCCAAACCGCTTTATCCTCACTAGGGTCGCGGGGGTGCTGGAGCCTATCCCAGCTGTCTTTGGGTGGTAGGCGGGGGACACCTTGAATTGGTTGCCAGCCAATCGCAGGGCACACAGACAAACAACCACTCGCGCTCACACTCACACCTAGTGACAATTGAGAGTGTTCAATCAGCCTGTCATGCATGTTTTTGGAATGTGGGAGGAAACCGGAGTACCCGGAGAAAACCCACGCAGACCTTGAGAGAACATGCAAAATCCACACAGGGAGGCCGGAGCTGGAATTGAACCCGGTACCTCTGCACTGTGAAGTCGGCGTGCTAACCACTGGATACCGGGCCGCCATATACTATATATATATATATTTATTTTATTTATGATATTTTCTTGATACTGTGTGTATATATATATATAGCCCCTCAATATACAGTAGTCATCCCTCCATCCCCACCCTAATGACGATGTGAGCAATAAACCACACATCATCTCCTGTCACTAGTGTGCTCCCCTCAAGCTCTTCCTTTCAAGGAGACAGCACTTGTACACTGGTCATGTGCGGAACATTATTATACTGCATGTAATTTATGTATGACAGACTTGAATGCACGATGTACACTAGAAGTGTCATTTGTGTATAGATACAGTTGCATGCCTTCCTTCTTGTCACGTATGCGAGGTGGTGGTGGACCCAAAAAAGCAGGCAGGAGAGAGGAGCAGGGTGAACTTGACGAATTTTATTGAATAAAACAGAGAAAACTGAATCCTAAACAGACAAAGTGCTAACAACCAAAACAAATCCAAAGTATCAAACAAAACCATGACTGAAGCAAAAACTATCACTAAACAAAAACAAACATGACAAACAAACCTGACAGCTGCTAACAAGCAAACAGTGACCCGACAATGAGTGCTCAGGCTGGGAGTCCTTTTAAAGTCCTAATTGCCTAACGACCAACAGGTGTGCAGCTGCAGGCAAAATCCCCACAGTGCCACCTGTTGGTCACAAACTGAAACATGACAGTACCCCTCCCTCAAGGGACAGATCCCAGATGTCCCAAAGTTGTCCAAAAGGCTTGCCTCGCCGGGGAACGGGAACTAAATGCGACGGCGACCTTCGCCTCGCCAGGGAACAGAAACAAAAGAGACGGCGACCTTCGCCTCGCCGGAGAACAGGAACCAGAAGCGACGGCAACCCTTTGGCTGGGCTTGGCCTGACGTGGACAGAGCTCGACGTAGCGGGGGACATGGGACAACCAGACGTGAACAGGGGCTCGGCCTGACGTGGGCGTGGACGTGGCATAGCTCGTCGTCGACGTGAATGTGACTCAGCTCAAAACAGACACGTGACGAGCCTCGGCTCAACGTGGACGCGGATGGGGCTCGGCCCACCGTAGACGTGGCTTGACGAGACGAAAACTGGACAGCCGCATCACCAGCGCTGCCTGAAGGGGAAAAGGGTGTCAGCCGCAGACGTGTTCCGCCAGGCACATGGTGGAATAGGGAAAAGTCCTTTGTACCTGCGGGGTCCAGGTGGCCGGGTCCTTCTGTCACGTTGCGAGGTGGTGGTGGACCCCAAAAAGCAGGCAGGAGAGAGGAGCAGGGTGAACTTGACGAATTGTTTTGAATAAAACAGAGAAAACTGAATCCTAAACAGACAAAGTGCTAACAACCAAAACAAATCCAAAGTATCAAACAAAACCATGACTGAAGCAAAAACTATCACTAAACAAAAACAAACATGACAAACAAACCTGACAGCTGCTAACAAGCAAACAGTGACCCGACAATGAGAGCTCGGGCTGGGAGTCCTTTTAAAGTCCTAATTGCCTAACGACCAACAGGTGTGCAGCTGCAGGCAAAATCCCCACAGTGCCACCTGTTGGTCACAAACTGAAACATGACACTTCTAGTACCACTACTGTCAGACGCTGCTGCCAGGAACAATGGCTTACAGAAAGAATTCCAAGCTGCCTGCCTCTCTCCTTGCTGTCCAAAATGAGCCCAAATGGATGGCTGTGAACCTTTCCCTCCCCTTAGATTTATTGAAATGATATACAATCTTGTGCTCCTGGCACAAATTTTAGACTCCATCTGTTTTCATATAACTATTTTACAGTTGGACTGCTTTGAAAAACGTACTTGTTGCAGGACTTGTTAGCAGAGTGCAGTGATATTATTTAGCAGCAATGTAAGACTTCCACGTGTTGATCACGTTTTTTAGATGATGGTGAGTGTTACTAAGAAGCATTCAGGATCCAATACTAGGGATTTTACCACCATATTGAAACCCCATGCACTTGCACTCATCCCAGTTTCTTGAGAATGACGCATGACCTTTTCTCGCAGTCATTTACATATAACCTTAAGATATACCGCTACACCTATGCTATGGGTGGTTTATGCTTGTAGTGCAGTGCATACTAGGCAGCTCCAAGGATGGAATTAAGGAGGACAGGTTGTCAAGGTTCTGGAAGCTTACAAATGATTCAGCTTCATCCAGGATGATCTCTAACACCAATTAAAAGTATTTATTTATAGTGAAATATTAAATTGCTATTAAGAAAAACCATGGTGGTCATTGATTGTTTTCATTTTTTTCCAAATACGGTGTTGTGGTTCAATCTCCTCAGTGATTATGTTAATGTGATTACAAATGGTTGTCCGTCTCTATATGTGCCCTGTGACAGACTGGTGACCAGTTTGGATTGAAATCCACCTTTTCCAATTTAGAAAAAAATATGCACCATATCCAGGAAACTAAACATACTTCCTCAAAAAAAAAAAGTTGTCAGAGTCATTCCAACTCTTTCCTCTACTTTCAGGTGTTTCTTTTGTCCCCAAATCCTGAGTTTTTACTTTTCTTTTCCTTAAGCTGGAGATGTTGAGGGGACTGTTGTCCTCTCTGTGACAACTAGAGGAGGATGACCCCATCTGCAACAGCCATCCACCCAGTCATAGCCAATCAGAGATTAGGTTGGGCTGAGGACTACTTCCTGATAGCCTGTCCACTGCAATCAAGGTCCTGATACTTGCACTCGGCCAACCTTGACCATCCCCATCCTCCTCCACCTGCTGAAACCATTCTGATAACATCCTATCATCTGCTGAAGCCTGCTAAGGGACAAGAAGAGAATTATAAACTGTATATTATTAGCAACTATATATTTTTTAACTCATTATACATTATTCGCCACAATTTTTTCTATAGGTTAACTCTGTACTTTTGAATAATATTCATCGAGCAGGATTGATCATTCTTGATGTGAGAATGAATCATCATCATAGGTTTTCATCAAAAATTATTGGCTCAATCAGTCCTTTTGATGAGAGACGTACAAATGGCTTGCAGACATTTTACAATGTTAAGACAGAGGTGTGTTTGGAGGGCGTGTCAAAGATTACTTCTACAAGCTGATCGCCCACAAAATGTGCCCAAACGCAGCACAATTCTGGTTCTGAAATGCTTGGCCATTTCTCCAGAAAGAAAATTGAAGACATTCATTCCTCGATTACTCCACGGTTGGCATGTGATGCAAAGTTTTACCGGGCCATAGAGGCATTTTTCCTGAGTTTTCCTGAGTTGAGCTGGTGAGTAACAACAACAAAGTAGGCAGGTACTTGAATAATTAGCAATGAACTTACGTCACACTGATGCCAAGTTCAAATCTGTTTGGCCTTTGCCTTTCAAAAGCTGTTGCATGCCAATGTCAAACAGCATAGATGACTCATTTTGCCCATTGCTGTGCATAAAACAGGAGGAAAATGGATTTTGATGGCATGGCACCTTTGAAAAAAAAAAAAGAAGTTCAAAAACTACGGTAATTACTTAATGGGTGGGAGATTTACCATAAGAGGCAACAAGACATGACACGTGACGGCATTGATGCAACCACGAGTGAAGAGGAATCAGCAACTAAATACAAAACACACTGCAGAGACAACGTGGCACATCTGGACAAGAAATGAGGATGCAGAGAGTTGATTCGCTAATACACAAGGTTGCAGGAATAATTAGACCAGGTGGAAAATATTTTTAAAAATATTTGGCATGATCAGCGGGAATTCTTACTTTGGAAGATTTTCAAGCATATATATTGCCTGTTAGGAGAATGCAATTTGAATTATGTTGTACCTCTTTCAATGATGATTGATCTCTTAGTCTACTAACTAGACTAAGAGAGACTTAAAATGTACTTTCATTTTTCTTGCCATTAATTTGTGTGGATATTTTCTCTTGAAGAAACCTTGACTGCAGAACGATGTTATTTTCCTCTACCTCATTTATAGTTTTCCAAAGAAAACAGAGTTTCAACCAAAGCCATCTTGGACTTTATTGATTTTTTTTTTCCTTGTTCTTTTTTTTCCTGTCGTGTGGAGGAGAGTTAACCCTGAATGTTCAACAAAGCAATGTGTGTTTTGAGGGAAACGGGGTGATTGAGGAACAGAGATTGGCCTCAACCCTGAATGTCTTGTTCAATTTCAAAGTAATTCACAACTTTGCTAAAATATTGTGTAGTTTAAATTTAATACACAAAGAAAAAGGCTGAAGTGAAAGATTTCTGCAGTGCTGGAAACACAGCAGTATTAAGTCCTCGTGGGAGAGCGTTCTTTTTACAAATCACTGACCAATTTAAAGTGATAAAAATGGCTTGATCTCTTTGAGTATGCAGCAGTCATGATTGAACAAACATGCCGTTTTGGGGGGTCTCCTGAAATGTGATGATTTTTGAGGAACAAGGATTCTTACTGAGCACCCAAAAACGCATACATTCACCAAATTATATTGAGTAATTGTGACACCAAAAAAAAAGGTTCAACAGCAGCAATTATGCAATAAGAAAAATACACGATTTATGCAAAAAAATACCATAAAACAATTCTGCTGCTTTTTGAAAACACTACTTGGTCCCGAGAAATGTCAAAATTACTCAAGGTTGAATTTTAATTGTGTTTTGAAAAGACAAATTAAATGTGGTTCCATGACTCAAAGAGCTGCCACATATTCTGCTTTATGGGAGTTGGCACACCGACTTTAGTTGCATTTTCACCACTTACTCAACTGTAGTGTCTAATGATAAATTGGCAGGGAGAGACACAGACACATATGCACACAAATACACATAAAAAACAGAATGCAATGATTTGCAAACCATCATATATTCATAAACAAGGCTGGGTCAAGCTTCAACACTTTGAGAACAAATGTGTGAGCAAATTGTCTAATAGTTTAAGAACGTTTCCCAAAGCTCAACTGCAAGAAGTATAAGGGATTTCACAATTTGTCCGTAATATCATCAAAAGATTTAGAGAATCTGGAGAAGTCTCTTGCACATAAGCGCACTGAAAACCAAAACTGAATGCCTAGGGATTGTCGATCCCTCAGGTGGCACTGAATCAAAAACTGTCATCAACTGTGGGTTGTCAGACATGGACAGGAAATATCACGGTGGAAGGCATTCTCCTAGTGTCCCCTTCACAGCGGTGATCTGTGATGCCCGGACCAATTTTGCATCATCCAGAACTACTTTCTTTGACCAGGAAGTGAGCTGGCTGTGTTCACTCCCACAATGGTTAAAACCTCCCTTTTGTAATTGTCCCAGTCCATGAAAATAACAGAAGAAAGAAAACTCCACACCTATGCGCGACTGAGCTTTGTGCTCTACTCGTGCTGAGCACAAGAATAGGGTCATAAGAGTCTTCAGTTCTCAAACACTTCTTGAGTGTTGTTAAAAGGAAAGGTGATGAAACACAGTGACAGCTTTTTGGGGAATGTGTTGCAGACATCGAGTTGAAAAAAATGAAATATTAAAAAAAAAAAAAAAAAAAAAACCCTGATGTTTGTAACAGTCTATGTCGATACAATTGAATGGGAGGGATTTTCAGAGACTCCCCATTCAAGATGGCGCCATAGTCTGGACTATGTCCTTGGGTGCATTGGGGGACGCTCTTCAGGGCCTGGATTTGGTCATGAACAGCCTGGTTGCACAGGTGGACAAGTTCTGCGCTAAGTCCCAGTCCCACCTTGCAACCGCCTCCTCTCCCTGTTTTGGTGTCGCACGTCCTGCGGCCACCATCTGACCTTGCTCCAGGGGCGCACTTCCTCCATCTGTCACCTGACCCTGCTCCCGCGGTGCACATCCTGCGTCCGCCCAGTAACCCTGCTAAGGCGGTTTAGATCCCACATCCGCCCTCTGACCCTGCTTCGCTGGTGCACCGCTGTTGGCCGCACTCCGACCCTGCTCTGGTAGTGCACGTCCTGCGACCTTTTTCACCTCATGTGTGGTACCTGCATGGCCATCCTCCCAAATGGCCACGCAAAGAACCATGGACTTGACATTTGGGGTGACCTCCTGGTGAGCTCCGGTAAACACTGTGCATTTGACGCCAGACTCGCCTGGGTGGTCCCTTTACCTGCCTGCGGGCCCCCTCCTTCCCTTCTGAAGCTTTGTAGGTGGAATTCTTTCCCATTCTTGTTTGTACAGTATTAGCTGTTCAACAGTTCGGGGGCTCTGTATTTTATGCTTTATAATCCAACACATTTTCAATGGGACACAGGTCTGGACTGCAGGCAGGCCAGTCTAGTACCCATTGTCTTTTACAACAATTTACCATGGTTAGCAAATTACATCGCAATGTCATTGGAGTTGTGTTTGTGGGTCCCAATTTCATTGGAATTTTGTGTGTGTGTGTGTGTGTGTGCGGGTGGGGAGTTTCGTATATGTCTCATTTAAAATCACAAAAAATACCATAAGAAAGTCACAGAACGATTGATGATAGAAGCTTAAAAAAGAAAATAGAAAAGAAAAGGCAATTGCAGTGCCCATTTTCACCCATATTCTCTTTAATAATCAAGCTCAATATAATTTGCTCACAAGTGTTATTTTAGGCTGTACATTACTTCGACACTATCTTTGCCAACACTGCAGCGTATAGGTGATGGAATTTGGACTCACTCATAATCCGTATTATAGCTGCTCTTCCCTGCTCTGGATCAAGGCCAAAACACATATTACACTAATAAAACAAGAGGCCGACAGACCGGAGCGAAGTGCTTGTGATAACCTCTGGCTCTCATGTAGCTCTGTCACCAAACATCTCCAGACGAGGATGAAAGACCGACCTTGGCATACATCTTCAGAGAACATAATGGAGTCCAAATATTTGAAATTCCTCAATTGGCAGGGTTTAATTTTCACACAGGGTGACATCATTATTTTCTTTTAAATTCAAGAAATGCCCCCAACTTCTCCCCACCACTTCTCAGTGAAAATGACACAACAGCATTCAATAATGTTTGCTGGACCAAGAACCTCATGTTTTCTAACAAAAACTTTCTAAAAGACATCTATTTTTGGATCTCGAGGATATTCCCCATGATCCTCACCACATGGATCACACTACCCTGGTGCTCTGGTGCCTCAGCGTACTCCTCACAATATTTTCACGCTGCCAACATTTTCTGGCATCTGCACTATTTTATTCTTCAGGTCATCTGCATGGAAACTGGAGGTAGGAGGCCCCCCAAATCAAGAAAGAAATCAAGGACCATTGAATTTTAAGCAGAGTCGAAGAACATCTCAATCCCTGCATGTATAAACTGCACATTTAGAGAGATACGTCTGCACAATTCTGTGTGTACATACAAGATCCTCTCTTTTGGGCTTCGTGCATGATTCTGACCGGGTGCACTGAAGTGGAGACAGACGCCCTAATACAGACAAAATGGTGGAGCAGGTGCACCCAGATGGGCCATCGTGAAACAAAGACGGTAAAAAAAAAAACCCCACAGACACACAAATAGCAAGGACAGATGGACAGCGAGACAGGTAAAAGGCAGGGCAGACTTTATAAATGGACAATGACGTACAAATGTCATCTGTTGAGGGGTTTATAGTATTGCAGGCAGTAGCAGTCGACTGGTTTGATCACAGCTTAATCTGGCCAGGCTCCAGGAGGTGTCACTTCCAGCGACCAACCATTTGTTATAGCCCTCCTAATGGATATCAGGGACACATGGCAGTCATAAATTACCATTACTCATCCCTTTCTTTCCTCACATCCATTCGCTTGCCACTTTGAGCCTGTTGCTTTCTCTTATCTCCAACTGCCGTTTCTAATTCAGGTGTGTTTTTATTGCTATTACCAAGTCTTTCCCGATTTTTGTGTGTCTATGGAGTATATAATTTTTGTCTACGATTTGCTATCATGAATCAACAAAAACAAAAGCCAGTGCTCAAATGGAACAGCAAGTGGTTTTTGCTGACATTTTACTGACATTTTCTCTTCATAATCGACAATCTCTTCCATGTAATGGTGAGTGATAAAGCGTTTTCGAGGCTGCTGCCGCTGCCATAAAACCCGCAATGTTGCATCTATGTCCTTGAGTGTACTTGTATGTTGTTAAGTCAAATGGCGAAATCATGGAAATGAGATTCTAATCTGAAGATAATTTTGCTGTCGTAGGTGCCTGTTGGTCTGGGGAACTGCTGTCTTCTGATGTGTGTAAGATCTTAAATGAGCAGTGTGTGACTCATGGTCCAGCAGTCAGTTAACCCTTTGTAAGTCTGCAAGCAATCTATTCCGATGGGCAGACGCTGTGCTGCAACTTAACTCTAAATTGAGCTTTTTTTTTCAGGGAGCCCCGCAAGCACATGACTGGTGGTATAATTTTTCAAGATATGAACTTGAATTATTCATCCATCCATCCATCCATCCATCCATCCATCCATCCATCCATTTTCTGATCCGTTTTATCCTCACAAGTGTCACTCCATGTGCAATAGTGAAATGTCCTAAGCTAGGTTACTGACCTGTGATTCTGAACAGGACCATTGATAGAATTAATATTAGTTTTGTAAGTAACCACCACCACTATAAATCCTATTGATCCACTCTGAGAGAAGAGTACATTTACATTATATTTTCTTCCAGTTTCAGTTCCCATAGTTATAATGGTTAGATGTCCCAATACTTTAGTCCATATGGTGTTTGTGCATACAACAGTTTACCATACTGAGTCTCCTATACTGAACTGACTCAAATGAAGAGCTTGCTTGAAATTTATGTGTGACGATTTTACTGCATCATCGCACATGCAGTGCAGAGGTCCTGCTGAATTGGATCGTCAGTCATTCTGACTGAGCCGCTCACATTTACATGCAGCATGGCCAAAACGGTTACACTGCAGTGGAGTCACAATCACATTCCTTGGAAGAGGTATTGTGCATCCAGTCTTGTTGGAGAACAGCTATCCGGAGATCTGACCCTAGGTACTGAAAACAAATCTGATCTTTTTATTATATTGCGTGTTAACACATTAAATAGCATTTGGTAGAATTGCATTACTTCCTAAATACAAATACTTCAAGTTCGGCTGGTACATAACATAACCTTTCAACTTAATGCACCTTGCTTTCCATCATCGTGTTAGTCGAAGGCAGATTAGACACTGACTCAGCAAAGAATAGAGGTGCACAACCTCAACCAAGCTACGGCCCAAAAAAAAAACTATTTAATAATGTTTTCTGGATGAAGTCCTTTCGTGCAAACTATATACATTCATCATACCACACAAAATTGTTCAGAAATTTAATAGGCCTATTTTAATTAGCATCATTGGTTAAGACAAGGAGGAATAGCTAATATCTGTATGCATATGCAGTACACATACATAAATAGTTTAATTCACACATTTATGTGCGCAGCCTTAAAATGTATTAATCAACCCACATACGGTTTTTGAAACAACTTTCCCCTTGATGCACACAGCAATCTACAATCAGGATGGATGGATGAATACTAGACACAAAGATGGGAATGCCAGATATTGACCAATTTTATAATATTGCTCTGTTTCACCATCAATATGTTGAAATGGGACGGCTGAGGTACTCTTGAAATAAGATCAGCTGTCCTTCTGCTCTTTACAGGAATGACAGAGGAGGCAGTTTCCCGTGTGACCTGTGATTGATTGTCAGTCTGGTAGGCTCACCTGCTTTATGTATCCTCTAAAGATCTTGATCGGTAAGCAGATTCAGTGCTGCTTGTCTTGACCTTTGCACAGTCATTAAGAGACTGAGCGCACCCAAAAAAAAATAAAAAATTTAAATGCTGCAACATGCTGCAGTGCATCTCAGTGAGAAACCGTCTTTTTGATTCAGTTTGTTGCCATTGAGTGTGATTGCTTGTTCACAAGACAAACATACCATGGATGACAAAATACATGGATGGATGGATGGATTTTGTTGTGTCAATCTGAAATCTGCGCAAATGATGAGTGAGGGAAATAGTTAACTTGCTTGCTGTGTTGCTGCTCCAACAGCTGGAATGCTTCCAGAACTGCTTGAACGTGTTTTACACTCATTCATGATGACCTTTATGAGGAACATCTAACCAACGAAGAAAGCAGAGTCATGAAAATATAAATACATGTACAGGGATTTGATTGTTTTTTTAAGGATATATGTGGCCATATTAGTTACTATCTGCACAAGTTAATGGCATCCAATGTGTGTTTTTAAATATCCTTAGAAGATAAATTATCACCTAAAATAAGGTTATTTGGTGCCTTTTTATGACTTTTTAAAAATACGTGACATGAGCCTCCGCACGTAAATTTGAGTCAGCAGCCATAGCTCATTGTTCACCTGTGCAATCAAAAGAGATCCAAACAAGAAATTGATCACAAATTTTGCCTTCCCTAATTTATTGCAGTAATTTGTAGTAACTCACTGGTGCTTATCCTCAATCGCCGGCACTGGGTTGAAGTGTAGAACTGCACCGCATCAGATTAAGAGGTATTTACAATATTTATTTATTATATACAATGTTTATACCCCTTATTAATATGATGGATTAGCACCGACACATGACACACACACAATTTTACAAACTTCTCCAACACTGTGAATTAAACTTTCAGGATTTTATTTGTAGATACAGCACTGATACAGTTGCTAGGATGCCAGGTTCAACCCTGGCTGGGTCACCTGAGGGAGTGTATGATGTGAGATCTGAAATCCTCAATCAGTTATACATCAGTTATGAAGCATCCTAGTGCATCCATTTCTGACATAGTGTTGGATCTCAGTGTGGGTGTGCATTGAGTGTGATGTTTCTCTGTTTCTGATATTTTATTAGATAATTGTATATTGTCAATACGTCTGGGCGGCCCAGTGGTCCAGTGGTTAGCGTGTTGGCCTCACAGTGAAGAGGTGCAGTGTTCAATTCCGGCTCCAGCCCTCCTGCGTGGCATTTGCATGTTCTCCCCGTGTCTGCGTGGGTTTTCTCCAGGTACTCCGGTTTACTCCCACATTCCAAAAACATGCATGGCAGACTAATTGAACACTCCAAATTGTGAGTGTGAGCGTGGATGGTTGTTCGTCTGTGTGGCCTGCAATTGGCTGGCAACCAGTTCAGGGTGTGCCTGCCTCCTGCCCGGAGACAGCTGGGGTAGCATCCAGCATGCCCCGCGACCCGTGTGTGGACAAGCGGATCACACAATGGATGGGTGGATGAACATTATGTCAGACAGAATAAAAACAAAACATATTCAAAGGTCCGCATATCCTAAATGGCCAACAACACACAGCATTCGTTACATAAGTCATTTTCAAATTAAAAGTGTGCTTTATCTTTTCATTGATTTCTCTTTCATAGTCTCTGGAAAAAGCCTTTGTCCAGAATTTATAGACAGTCTCAGAATTCAGTGACTCACAGCTCTTAGGCTCATTCCTAGCTTGTACA
This sequence comes from Hippocampus abdominalis, assembly GCA_018466805.1. Classification (NCBI taxonomy): domain Eukaryota; kingdom Metazoa; phylum Chordata; class Actinopteri; order Syngnathiformes; family Syngnathidae; genus Hippocampus; species Hippocampus abdominalis. The sequence goes on from CM031700.1 coordinate 15,378,346, forward strand.
GTCGGTGTGTCCGAAATCTGGATGGAGAACACACTTAATTAGATGAAAAGTGCACAAGCCCAAGTGTGTAAAAAAGATTTACGTGTGAGTGAATGGGAATGGGAATGTGGATGGAAGAATAAAGCCTCAAGAGAAGCAAAATAGCAGGGGTGGCCAAGTCCGGTCCTCAAGAGCCCCTATCCAGCCTGTTTTAGATGTCTCCATCCTCCAACAGACATCCTGAACGATTGAATCACTTGTGTTAGAGGAGGCAGACATCTAAAACAAGCTGAATAGGGGCTTTTGAGGACCGGACTTGGCCACCCCTGCTGTCGTGAAAGCCTGGAAGAATGTAGCAAATAAGAACTCAACTCAAAACTCAACTCAAATATATTTATAGAGCACTTTAAAACAACCACCACTATACAAAGTGCTGTACATGGAACAAAGATCATGTATACAACAGCAAACAACAACAAAATTAATAACAAAGACAGTAGAAAGCACAAACACAGTGAAACTAAAAATCAAGTTTGAGTCATGCTGAGTCAAATGTGTAAGGAGCCTGTGATGGGATCCCAGAGCAGGAGTCATGTGCTCCCTCTTACGAGTACCAGTCAAGAGGCGAGCAGCAGCATTCTGGACCAACTGGAGATGCTTAATGGAGGATTGGCTGACTCCAAAGTAAAGTGCATCACAGTAATCCAGCCGGATGTGACAAAGGCATGAATTACTGTTTCAAGGTGCTCATGAGAGGTTTTACTTTAGACAGCTGCCTAAGATGAAAGAAGCTAGATTTAACAACGGCACCAATTTGCCGGTCCAATTTAAAATCACTGTCCAGTTTAAGACCCAAGTTTGAGACTGTTGGCTTAAGATAAGGACCCAGGGGGCCCAAGTCTACAGGATGGGATGTACAAAGGTCTGACGATGTCACGGGTTTGATTCAGTTTATACAGAAGAAGGCTTTTCAACAAAATAGTAAGATATACAGTATTCACTACTGTCTTAATTAAATCTGTGTCTTGCAATACGTTTTGTTCACCTAAAAATGTGTTGTTTCATTCAAATGAATGTTGTCATTCAGATATATATCTGGAAATTAAAGATGAATTGTTGATCTCTTGTCACATATTCATCTTTTGATGTTAATGGAATTAGCCACACTTAATCGTTCAATATCTTTGGAGAGGAAGTGTCATGTCTGGCACCAGCTGATCTCTCATTTTGGACAGTTTTGCCAAAATCTTTTGGCTTTAAGGGCAAAGAGATTGCTACTCTGCTGTCGGCCTTTGAAGTCATGGTTGTGGCGATTTGCATCCGAGAAGAAGCATCAGCTATGCAAGATGTGCTTTGTCAGGCTTCTGAAGGAAGGGTCAGTTTTCTCCCACAGGGATTCACCAGCTCAGCGGTATTAAACACACTTACTGCCATCTAGCGGATATTAGTTTGCAAGCACAGGTACCGCTTGGGAGGCGTCTGACTTTGTCAAGGTGACGTAATGCTATTGATGATGTTGATGATGACACTGTGCTGATCTCCTCAACTCTTAAAACAAAATGTACTACGGGAAACCATAGCATAGGAAAAAAAGTTACATAGTGCAAATAATATGGGAGGGGAGTACGTTGCATAAGCATCAGGCTTAGAACTTATATTTTATATTGGAATGAAGAAAAATGAAATTTGTGCATTTACACAATTGGATATGAAAATGCGCAATGGGGCAAGACATACATACATACATCTTCCGAACCGCTTTTATCCTCACTAGGGTCGCGGGGGGTGCTGGATCCTATCCCAGCCGTCTTCGGGCAGTAGGCGGGGGACACCCTGAATCTACCGGGCCGCCCTATGGGGCAAGACAACGTAGGGAAATGCTTGCATACAACATAGTTAAATGTTTTCACACGCCACACTGGAATGCACTCAAATCCTTTAATACATTATATCGAACACATGACTGAAACTTTATCGTCCAAAAAATAGCTTTTGCCCAACTATGAAGCATATAGGCACGACCGAATAACAATGATATATGAAATTTAAATGTATTATTAAAACATCCATCCAAAACATCCATCCATCCATCCATTTTTCCAACTGCTTGATCCTCACTAGGGTGGCGGGGGGTGCTCCGGAGCCTATCCCAGCTGTCTTCGGGCAGTAGGCGGGGGACACCCTGAATCAGTTGCCAGCCAATCGCAGGGCACACAGAGACGAACAACCATCCACGCCCACACTCACACCTAGGGACAATTTTAGAGCGTCTAATCAGCCTGCCATGCATGTTTTTGGAATGTGGGAGGAAACCGGAGCACCCGGAGAAAACCCACGCAGGCCCGGGGAGAACATGCAAACTCCACACAGGGAGGCCGGAGATGGAATCGAACCCGGTACCTCTGCACTGTGAAGCCGGCATGCTAACCACTGGACTACCGGGCCGCCTATTATTAAAACTATATTTAAATTATTATAAGAGACAGGCACAGATCGGGCGGGAAGCAAAACAAGAGCACGTGCTGCGTTGGTATATTGATAAAAAACTTGACATAAACCTGCTCATTAGATAGGAGTCTCTGTCTCCAGTCAAGACGAAAGACCCTCCATTGCCTCCCGACCATCATTTTGTCACTCCATGTATATATTTCACACTTTGGCCTTGGATTGAGAATTTTGTGTGTGATTTGACAAAGACAGCACAATTTTCAATCATGAGGTAAATCCTCAATATGGCCACTAAGTGGGAGTGTTTATCTTTACTTTTACAGTACCGACTACGATCACTTCAGGCCCCTCACCCTAATTGAGTTCATGGTGTGACAATTCCACTTCCTTCCAGGATGGCGTGCAAGGTGGGAAATGGTTTGTAAAGAGTGGTGTATGTCAGATCTATTTCCGTCAATAATTTAACCTGTGAAGTCTACACATTCTTCATTTTGGATGAAAATGAATTAGTATTGAATAACCCATCCATACATCAATTTTGCCGCTTCTCCTCATAAGGATCGCGGGGGGTGTTGGAGCCTATCCCAGCTGTTTTCGGGCAGTAGGCGGGGGACACCCTGAACCGGTTGCCGGCCAATCGCTAGGCACACAGAGACGAACAACCATCCACGCGCACACTTACACCTATGGACAAATTAGAGTGTTCCATGAACCTGCCATGCATGTTTTTGGAATGTGGGAGAAAACCGTAGTACCCGGATAAAACCCACACAGGCACGGGGAGAACATACAAACGCCACACAGGAAGGCCAGAGTCCGGATTCGAACCATGTACCTCTGCACTGCGAGCTTGACGCACTAACCACTGGCCCCACTAGGCCGCGCAGAAACAGAAACGTGCCGTCCAAATCGCAATTGTACACCAATGCAACATTAAAAATGTTCAATTGTAATGGGAATTTGACATATAACAGCGATAAATGGAAGTAACTGTTCGTACGATTGAATGCTGACCAGTTATTTTGCAGATAAGCAAAGTTGCCTGCTCATGCACTCGACTGCATTCTGTGTAGCTGCTCAAAATACTGATTATGCTGACCTTAACCCCTGCCGAAGAGAAAAAAACGAGATAAAAAAGAGAGCGTGAGGCGCGGGGGGAGATGGCTCCCTTGACAGATCTGTGAAGGGTGTGTTGTGTTTAATAAAACGCGTGGAGTCGGACTTGGTGCTCACTGTCGTTTATTCTCAGTAGCCACCTTTTATTGCAATACTTCGGCAACCGCCCACTTTTCGGCCGTGACGTCACGCCGTCGTAACATGACCCTGTGGCTGTGGTTATATGCCACATTCACCCCCCCCTTTTATAAAAGTGCAAAAACATTCAAACCTATTAATAGTGCACAACTTCAAAGCCAGAACATGGCCAACCTATCTGGGTAAACAGGGTAGACTACCCGTTTACCCGCATAGCCATGTGGTTTATTCTGCCACATAATCAGACTATGTAGTCCCTGAGATACAGGGGCTGCCGACGAGCTCGAACAGGGCGGAGCCTCGGTCCGAGGGCGTCAGCCGGCACTTCGAGTTCGGGTGGGATTCCTGGGGCTACCGGAGGGAGATCCCAGTCCCCGGCAGTGTGGCGCGGATCAGCCGCCGCGGCGAGTTCTTGTGCTGATGGTGGGTTGACGCGCCTTAGGCGACTGGCATGCCAACGGGAGCCGTCAGCAAGGAGGAAGGTAGCTGGGCCCAATTGTGCCATTATCCGATGTGCCCTGTCGTAGCGGTGCTTCATCCGGCGTTGCGCCTCTGCCACCATGTCGCCGACAGAGGGTCCTGCTGCTGGAGGGCCTGGAGGATCCCTGCTGGGCGGCCGTAGTCGATCCATGGGAAGTTGGAGTTCCCGTCCGAGCATCAGAAGGGCTGGGGAGCTACCTGTCGTGGCATGTGGCGGCGCTCTGTAGTGCTGTAGTGTGTTCTGCAGGGCCGTGCTGAATGGGAGACCTTCGGTCAGATGCGCTCTCAGGCCGTTCGGGGCGGTGTCTGGCGCTGAGGTGGGCGTGGCCCTGGAGAGCAGATCAGCCACAACGTTTTCTCTGCCGGGTGTGAACACTGTCGTGAAGTTGTAGGCCTGCAGTCTCTCTGACCACCGGTACAGGCGCAGCGGTTTGTGTCCCGATCCTGCCGTGGCCAGGAGGGCTGTGAGTGCTTGGTGGTCGGTCCGGAGCGTGAAGTGCCGCCCGTAAAGGTACATGTGCCACCGCTCGCACGCCCAGACGCAGGCAAGCGCTTCTCTCTCCCCCACCGAATACCTCTGCTCCGTGGGAGTCAGAGATCGTGAGGCAAACGCCACGGGACGTTCAGTCCCCCCGTGCAGCTGGGACAGGACCGCCCCTACCGCCGTGTTGGACGCGTCGCAGGTCACCAGCGTAGGGCTATGGAGGTCGAAGTGGGCGAGCACTGGAGGGGAGGTGAGCTGTGTCTTCAGCTGGCGGACTGCCACGGAGCACATGGGTGTCCAGGACCAGGGGGCATCCTGTTTGAGGAGTGCGCGTAGTGGCGCCGTGGTCTCGGAGTAGTGTGGAAGAAAACGCAGGTAGAACGCCGTCATGCCCAGGAATGAGGACAGCTGCTCGGGGCAGGAGGGCTCAGGCAGGCGTAGGATGGCTTCCACATTTGAGTGGAGCGGGCTGAGGCCGTCGGCATTCAGGCGAAACCCCACAAACTCGATGACCGGCGCGGAGAAAATGCATTTCTCGCCGTTCAGCGTGAGGTTGTGTTGGGCGAGCACCTCTAGAACCCTGGTGAGGCGGTCGTCGTGTGAGGCTGCTGTCGCGCCGTGCACCACTATGTCATCCAGGTACACAACCACGCCAGGGATGCCGGCGAAGATGGTGGCCATGATCTTCTGGAAGCAGCTGGGGGCAGAGCTAAGCCCAAAAGGCATGCGGGTGTACCTGAAAACGCCCATGTGTGACACGAAAGCGGTGAGGTTGCGGCTCTCTGGGTGCAGCAGAACCTGCAGGTAACCCTGGCGGAGGTCGAGCTTGGAGAAGACTGTGGAGCCGTGAAACTTGGCAGAGAGCTCTTCTGTAGTGGGCAGAGGATATTTATCTGGTATCACCGCTTTGTTCACCTGTCTGAGGTCGATGCAGGGGCGCAGGCCGCCCGTCTTCTTCCGTGCCACCACTAGGTTGGAGATCCATGGCGATGCGTCCACTCGTTCGATTATGCCAGCGTCCAGAAGTTTCTGCAGCTCGGCTGAAACATCAGCACGTAGGGCGAGGGGCAGGCGGCGGAGAGGCTGAATGACTGGAGTCACTTCCGGGTTCAGGAGCGGCTGGTGGTTGAAGGCGGTAAGGCAGCCCAGTCCAGCGAACAGCGAGGGCCAGCGGTGCAGCCAGGGCGTGGTGACGGTTAGTATGGTGGCGCCCATGTTGTCTGTAATGGAGAAGCCCAGGGCACAGAACAGGTCGAAACCGAGGAGGTTGGCGCCCTTGCGGGACACCTGAAAGGTGAAAGCTGGGAGAGTTCTAGCGCCATAGCGCACGGAAAAGGTCACAGTGCCAACCATGTCGATCTTGGTGTGTCCATAACCAAACAGGTCTTCCGTGCCAGGTTTAACAGTCATTCGTGGAAAAAGTCGCCGGACCGTGGCCTCATTCAGGAGTGACTTGGAGGCTGCGGTGTCCAGCAGAAGTGACAGACACACGCCGTCCAGCTCGACTGCGCACCACTTGAACGGCTTGCTGCAGGCGCCCACCGAGTGGATGGTGGTGGAGCCAGATGCGTTGGTTAGGTGGGGCCCGGGGTCCACAGGATTAGAAACAGAGCGGCAGACTTTAGCAAAGTGGTTCAGCCTACCGCAACGTTGGCATCTTTGTCCTAGCGCCGGGCACGCGGGCGCACGTGTGCGGTGTGATGAGGAGCCGCAGTTCCCACAATGTTGCCTCATCGTGGCGCCTCGACGTCCCGCGACGTTTACCTCCGGCTCGTCGAGAGGAGCAGTGGTGTCGGGGAGTGGGGCCGTGAGAGCAACAGTACGAGATGAAAGAGGCAGATGTGGAGCGAGGTGGGGAAGGGCTGGAGCTGGGTCCGAGGCGGCTAGCCGGGATGCTAACAGGGCCGCAGACTCGAGCTGGAAAGCCATTTCCACCGCCCTAGACAGCGACGTGTCGTCCGGCGATAAAAACAGCTTCTCCCGCAGTTTAAGGTCCGTCGTGTGTTCGGCTAGCTGGTCCCTAATCATCTCGCCCTCCAGATCTCCGAACCTGCAGAGGCTGGCTAGTCCCCGGAGGTCGGCGACGTAATGGTGGACCGACTCACCGGGCCGCTGTCGACGCTGCCGGAAGATAATCCGCCGTGCCATGACGCTCTGTGGAGCAGCGAAGTGTCCGGAGAGCAATGCCACACAGTCCGAAAATTTCGTGGCCGGTCCGAGGGTGCGAAAGATGCGTTGGCCCTCACAGCCCAGGCTATGGACAAGCATTGCCCGCCTTCGCGCGTCGCTAGCGTCGGCTAGCCCGAAGGCTTCAATAAAGGTCTCGAAGGACTCCAACCAGCGGGACCACGGGACTGGCGGCTCGCCAGGCAGGGCGAGGAACGGAGGAAGAGGCGAGAGTGGAAGCTCCATCCTTGTCGCCAATGTTGTGTTTAATAAAACGCGTGGAGTCGGACTTGGTGCTCACTGTCGTTTATTCTCAGTAGCCACCTTTTATTGCAATACTTCGGCAACCGCCCACTTTTCGGCCGTGACGTCACGCCGTCGTAACATGACCCTGTGGCTGTGGTTATATGCCACAGGGTGTCTCTCTGTTTTTTTTTTCTTTCTCAAATAAATCTCATCATTTTTTATAAATACTTTTGTTGTCTGGGTTTCCCTGGACAAGACACTATGTCGCTCTGTCAGTAAAAAAACAAAAAAAACAAAACGCTGTACCGATGTCAAAAATACAGTAGGGTGTGGTAGAGGTCTATTTAGGATGTTGCATGTTGGTCAGAACCGTGGTGTGTGTTATATTAATTTTACATTAATTCATAATTCACGTTAATTTTACAGAGTACATTAATTGTACAGTACTTAAAACTACTTTCGAGTCTGAAGCAGATTATACAAATGTTGGTAGCAGTACTGACAACATCAAATGTAAATTACAGTGATTTGATCAGGGTGCAAAAAAATGCCAAACTGACCATTTTTATGCAGACGAATTCTTGCACGCATGCACGCACACAAACCCCCCTTCCTGCCCCCAACACACAGACACACACACACACACAGACACACACACGCACGCACACACACACACACGTGGCCTGTGTAATTGAGTAAGGCAACTGGAGCACTCGGTGATGTCACTGATTAAGGTGACATATTGTACCGATGTTATTTTCTGTTTGTTTTGTTCTTCCATTATGGTGGACGATTGGTTAGCACGTCCACATCACAGTGCAAAGGTGTAGGGTTCGATTCCGGCTCATGGATTCCTGTGTGCCGTTTCAAGTTCTCCCCGTGCACGCATGGGTTTTCTCCAGGTACTCCCGTTTCCTCCCACATTCCAAAAACATGCATGGGAGGTTAGTGCAACACTCTACATTGTCTCTCGGTGTAAGTGTGAGTGCAAATGGTTGTTTGTCTTTGTGTGCCCTGTAGCTGGCTGGCAACCAGTTCAGGGTGTACTGCGCCTGCTGCCTGAAGACAGCTGGGATAGGCACGCTCGCGACCCTTGTGAGGATGAGCAGATTAGAAAATAGATGGATGGATGGATGTTTTTCTAATAATTTGATGTTGTTCTAGTTGTATTAAAAGTGAACTATGGGTCAGCTGTTCTACCTTGCTTTTCACTCTGTTTAGACTATGGCTGCTGTTATCGCCAACTGTGAGTCCATCCATCCACCAAATCTCTTTCACACTCATTAGGGTTGCAGGTGAGCTGCAGCCTGTCCCAGCCAACATTGGCCAAGCAGGCAAGGTACACACTGACCAATTACCAACCAGTCATAGGGAATTTGGGCACTTAAACAGACACACATTCAGACTTGTACATATTTGGACAATTTCTTAGACAGTCTTCACAATGCATGTTTTTTAACATGCAAAAAAGCAGGAATACCTGAAGAAAAAAACACACAAGCACAGAGAAAATACAACCTCGGCACAGTAAGGCCCGAGCCAAAATTCAAACACAGAACCTCAGAAATGTGAAGCAGACATTTTAACCTTCAGTCTACCATTCTGCCTGTGAATGTACTGTGATTACATCTTGTGTAGTACACCGTAGAGTATTTATGGATTCCTGAAACTGGACATGACACTGTCATTGCCTGTGCCGATCAGTAGCCCGTGATGCTTAAGTGAAGAGGATGGACGCTTCAGAGGAGGACTGCTCTGTGTGTGTGTGTGTGTGTGTGTGTGTGAGTGTGTGTGAGTGTGTGTGTTTGTGCACGTGTACGTGTGTGTGTGTGTGTGTGTATGTGTATGTGTGTGTGTGTGTATATGTGAGCGTGGTATGTGTGTGAGAGTATATGTGTAGTGCAGCGCAGGGTTGGGGAGGGCAGCACGGTCACAGGTGACTGTCATGTTTAATAATGATTATCACCACGCACCTGCGCCCCCACACTAATTAACTGAACGCATATGCAAATGAGTCCAGGGATTTGATGGGGGAAAAAAAAAACACTGTTCATGCAGTGGCAGAGTGCGGTTGTTCAGCTGCTGGATTTGATTCGGGTAATGAACGGTCAGCATTGGAAGCACCAGTGGTGGTAAAAAAAAGTGAGATAAAGGAAATGGAGGATATTAGGGTGAGAGGGGAGGATGCAAGGAGGACGGGGAGAAGAAGGAGGAGGAGAAGAAGAGGGCACGAGATCCCTGAGGTAACATAATGGGAACAGGTGGACGAGTGGCCTGTTGACTGAGGTAATAAGAGGAGGGATGGAGGAGGGGAGGGTTGTTGTTTGTGTGTTTTAATGCGACCCGCGTATGCATGATGCGGGAAAATTATTCATGTTGTGAGACATAAAATACATGTTTCATGCATACTCATTGGCTACATCTACACACTGTAACGAGATCCGATGTAAGGGCCATTGCCATGAAATGCAAAACAATAATGGAAACATTACTTCACTTTTAGTGTGGTCCAATGCAGTTCTGCTCTGCTGCGAGCTGCCACCGAAAATAATGAACAGAACTTAATTTATAAGACAAGGACAAACAATTCTAATTACGATATCCAAATTGTACACCTACATATCGTTAGATAGATGTTGTGCTTGAAAAGTATATACCCTCAATGCTACTCAATTGCTATTTTAACAAAAACATGAAAACATGCGAGACGTACTGCGTGACTTTTTATTATATTCAGTTTGGATGCGCTGTCATCAAGTTGCGCCAAACCGCTACACCCTGAATAAAACTGAGGCATAAGCGAGAGAAGTCGGCCTTTGAACTTCACTTATTTATTCACACGCATTCCAAACACGCATTCTATATGTCCATCCGGCGTCCAGGGGCCACGCGTGCATATCCACCTACCTCTAACAAAGCAAATTGAAGTTCATTCAACTCGATGGCCCCAATCTTATTCGGGGGAGGCAGGCTCGTCACTCACACAGATAAGGGTGAATTAGGGTCTCACTCAGGGTTTTACATTTCAATTTAGCCTCCCGGCTTCAGAGCCATTAGGGGCCTAATCTAAAGCTCGGTCCACAGAGTTCTTCTTCGCAACCCATCGCAATATTGTTTTATTAACTTCCAGCAACCTATTGTGGAATACAACTCTAACAGAATTCATTATTTCACATTAAATTCATATTCGGGTTACATGTAGCGGGACCTGTGGTTTAAGAATATGCAAGCAATCACTGTAATGCAGTCCTGAACAATCTCCAGCTGGTTCATTTCGGCAAGTAGTACAGAGGGGCTAATTGCAAGTTGAAAATGTGCCTGGGCACGCACAATGACCACGTTGGCTCTAGGCAACCAAGCACAGATGAGAGAGGGACTGTTCTCTCTCAGGTGTAATGTCAAATGGGTATTGTTCCTCCCTACAGTAGTCCCTTAACATATGGGGCTGAAAAACAGTGCGGATGGCGCTTACCAGATAAATACGTAGAAACTCATGAGGATGATGAAGGATTTTGAATCAAAATTAATTCAAAACACGTTGGAGTGGTGGTTTGCACATCTTCCTCACAGTCGGGGGCTCCCTTTGCAGTTCTTCTTCAGGCACTCTGGCTATCCCACCATACTTCAAAAACATGCACATGGGTTTAATCAAAGACTCAAAATATCCTAGAGATTTGAATGTGAGTGAGAAGGATTGTTTTTCTAAAGATGTGCACTGGCGACTGGCGACCACGCAGCTGTGATAGGCTCCAGTTCATCTGTGATCCTAATGAGGACAAGCAGTATAGAAAAATGAACAAACAACAGAAACTATGGTTACGGTATATGCATCATTTTATTCGATCGTAACTATTATTTGCTATGCCACATATAATATTACAATTGATTTTCTGCCAAAAAAACATTAAAAAAAACCCAGTATTACCTTTGCTAAAATAAATAAACACTAATCCCTTGGTCAGTGTAATGTTGTCAGGCCACAGGTGATTCCTTGCATTCAAAGAGAGAGTCATTTCTCCCTTGGCCTGTCCGGATTCTCTGTCTTTATTCAAGCTCTCCAAAGAGACCCAGTGTGCTTGATAATGGTAGCCCAGAGACTCCTGTGAGCAAGCACAGTGAGATGGAACTTCAACAGGTGACTTCTGAATAGGGATCGGGTATTGAGTCCGATTTCCAAACTGGATTCCATTCCATTCACTTTGATTGATTTTCAATTTAGTTAAGGTATTAATTCTCGCAGTGTTAGTTTTACTTTAATATGGAAGACGTTCTCATAAGAAGCAATGCTGCAAATAATAACAACCTCTTATTCTAACTTGATGCATTCATAAAAATAGGCATATATACCTTAAGAATTTAACCCAAACCAATTAAATTAATCAATCAATCAATGAAAAATAAGGCTGTTCCCTCTCCTCTCTAACACCGTGGGTGTGTTTGCTCTCAGCTGACCCGTTTGTGAAGGTCTTCACTTTCATCGCTCCCGCGAATATATTTCAATAATTTACAGTTAGCATGAGGAGAACAATCTTGAAAATGCAAGTTGGTTATCTGTACCCAAAAAAAAAAAGGCTCTTGTCATTTTCAACAATTTTAGTATATTTGGGTTATAAATTTCCTTCATTTGAGGAAATCTCATTTACAATAAATAATAAGCTTGCTGGATTTCTTGGTACTTCACATTTATAAATAACACTTCATCATCAGAATCTGGTGAATCTCCATCACTGTCCTCAACTGGAATATATTCCACATCTTGGTCTGGGATGTGCTCACTGTACATTTCCATGTTACTCTCCTCTTGACTGTCTGTGCCAACCAGTGGCATACAGACATGTTTCCATTTGGGGTGGGGTTGGGCCAAGTCGCACTGTTTACCAATGGACCGATGATTACCCCTCTTCTTACATTTCTCTCATGTAGGACAAGACTTCTGTGTCTGCACCTCTGAATCCACTGAAAAGATAAAAAATAATAAAAATCAATGGATGTACGTATATGACAATCACTAAAGGTGCTCATAGGACCAGTGACCAGCATTTCAATATGTCAATATCACGGCCATCCAACACATTTGAATCATACATATATGACTCAACCATCTCCACCTAGCTTACTTTTAGCCACACTGTGGAGGAATAACTTCATCAATGTGACGGCTGCTTGAGGAGGATTCATTGTGCAACAACTGACTCCTACACTCATCCATCTGTTGTTCAGATGCACCTGCAGAGCCGATAGCCTCAGCTACCGCTCGCTTCCTTTCTCGTTTAGCTACTGGTGCACGCTGGTCAGGTGTACTTTGAACCTGCTGCCGGTCTTGTGGAGAGAGCTGAATTGTTGGGACTGCAGTTGCAGTGAGCATTAACCTGCAAAATAAATGTGAGAAGAGACAAAGAGACATTGCTCATGTATTTATAATGAAACGTATCAAAATACGGCCCAGTAGTCCAGTGGTTAGCACGTCGACTTCACAGTGCAGGTACCGGGTTCGATTCCAGCTCCAGCTTCCAGCTCCCTGTGTGGAGTTTGCATGTTCTCCCCGCCTGCGTGGGTTTTCTCCGGGTACTCCGGTTTCCTCCCACATTCCAAAAACATGCATGGCAGGCTGATTGAGCACTCTGAATTGTCCCTAGGTGTGAGTGTTGGGGTGAATGGTTGTTCGTCTCTGTGTGCCCTGTGATTGGCTGGCAACCGATTCAGGGTGTCCCCCGCCGACTGCCCGAAGACGGCTGGGATAGGCTCCAGCACCCCCCGCGACCCTAGTGAGGATAAAGCGGTTCGGAAGATGAATGAATGAATGAATGTATCAAAATACTATCATATATTCAGTGTTTATACATCGACAGGGTTGGAGATTGGGGAGTTATACCGGAATAGCAAGGAGAAATTGGGGAGAAACAAATACAAGACATGGTAAGGCAGGAACCTAATTTGTTCAGGGTTAGATATAGGTAGCTAACGTCCCTCCTTAGCTACCTATCTACCCCTTTATTTATTGTCGTAGGTTGACAGTACGAGTGGGCATAAAAAATTCTATTTAATGAATCATAAAATGCAAGTGAATTTGCAGTAATATTGACTTGTGTTTGGATATATATATATATGCGTGTGTGTGCGTGTGTGCGTGTGTGTGTGCGTGTGTGTGTGTGTGTGTACTTTGTTATTTCCAACAGCAAATGCCATGACATTGAAGAGCTACCTTTTGATCCTTTAATTGAAACAATTGATGGGAGATCATGGCACACTATTAGGAGTTTTCATGATCTTCATCATACTCCCCACTAACTCCCACAACATTTTTTCTCCATTGGTTGGGTCACTTAACCTTGCTTTTGGACTTTTGGTGTTTCTTATGTTCCTGGGTCCAGCCAGCTTCAGTAATGGTGGCAAGGGATGCTTGCCAACAACAGTGTGTGTGTGTGTGTGTGTGTGTGTGTGTGTGTGTGTGTGTGTGTGTGCGTGTGTGTGTGTGTGTGTGTGTCATAAGGGAGAAAGAAAAAAGGGGAAACATGTGGAAGCAATCTGGTTGTTTTACTGTCTGGCTCTGGTGGTGAAAGTGTTGGGCAGGGGCTACGAGCGGTCTGGATCGTGTCAGAAGCTGCCGGAGTCAGGTTACTCTGACAGACCAAACTGGAGGAGAAGCTAGGTTTGAATAAAGGTAATGAGAAATGGGGGGGTAGACAAGAGTCTCACAGTTGCAATTGAAACAGTGAGAATCTTCTGAATTGTTATGTCCTTTCCAGTGTATTTTAATGTGTGAGCGTGAGTGCACGTGTGTGAACCTGGGCCAGAGGGCTCGAAAAGACAGCCACTTGAACTAGCCCCAGCTGAGAAAACAAACGGCCTCAAATCTGTCTCTCCCCTATCCTTGCCTCTTCTCCTCACATCCAATTTTCAATTTTTTTTCTTCCCCCTACGACGATGGGCATTTAATCAAGTAAGGGAGCTAATCAAAGCCAGAGAAAGGCTCCTGAACCCTCAGATATCTTCACTCTAATCCCAAAGCTCTGCTTCTCATTTGCCATTGACCTAGAGGACCAGATTTGTCCATGGAACACAACATGGGTACATATGGGGGCTGGTAGTTGGTTAGCTTTGTAGCACAGAGTAAAAGGTTAGACCTACGTGTGTCTGAGAGTGCATGTATGAATCCAAATTCTAAGGCACAGTCAAATGAAAAGTCAACAAACGTCTTCAACTAGGCTCGAGTGTATTTGACTCGCAATGGCTGAGGTGAATGGGAATGGGAACGAGCGAGTGGGGGTAGTGAAGAGGAACAAGAAGGAGAGGATGGTGGAGCCACAAGAGGTCGTGGAGGTTGAGGTGATAAGTCGCCTGCTGGGGAATTAATAGGGAGCAGATGGAGCTACCTTTACTTAATGTAAGGTTGTATATACAAGGAGAGAGATTTATCAGTCTATATGAGAATGGAGTCTGACAATGGCTGCTGGGATGACTTCTCCACTCGGGGAGGATTTAGCATATTTCCGTCTCACTGTGAACTGTGAGGTTTCTGAGGGTTAGCATGTCTTAAGACGTTCTGGAGAGGTGGACTTATGTCGTAAAATAGTCATGAAACAAGGGTTAAATATAAATGATTTGAATACAGGGGAGAATATGAAGCTACCGTTGCTATTGTGTTGACTATGGTCAGATGCCATCTTGAGAAAAGTTATCTTTGGAATGAAAGAAACTGTGGAGAATTGTGTTTTTAATCGACACTTCGTAAACATATTAATTAGATATTTTTAGAAAAATAAGACGTAAAAATTCTGACATGAATGATTGGTCACTAGGTCACAGCGCCGTGGCCTGGTGGTTAGCATGTCGCCCTCCAGTTTTGAGGGTTTGGGGATCTTGGCTCTGGCCTTCCTGTGAGGAGGTTGCAAGTTGCCTGATGTTCTCTCTGTACTTCTGAGGGTTCTTGTTAGCTACTCATAACATTCTTTCTGAATGAAATTGAAATAATATATTCAGTGATTTTCAATTCGTATTTGTAAAGACGTTTTTTTTTAAAGAGAAATTATTAGTTTGTAAATGGCTTGAAGTAAGTAAAGTGTATTTGGATGGTGAGTGAATGTATTTTCCTCTCCAGAATCCAATCACACTTCCCTAAAGCATAATATTGAAACTTAACCTCTCCATTCATGTATTTAAATTCTAGAAATAACAGATATGTCTATGCTTTTTTATCTCTATACCACGGGACCGAAGTATGAACTGTTTACTTGGCTGAAATTGTCGCAATAATCTTTGAACCACGTCGTATTTCCGTCAACTTGACCCAGTGAGTTATTTCTATGGACACGGCCAAAGAAGCACAGTAACATGAGTGGGCCTATCACTCTTATCACTTCACTGATAATGGCCGTCACATAAAAGATGACCTGGTGAACTCCTCAAATGCCAAAGTGGCCCAATTAGCCACTATGCATTTCATACAATTTCCAAAGGGCAAATGTTCCCAAGCTGTAATTATGTACTCACATTGCCCACCTTGAGTGACCTACCAACCAGTCTTGACGGCCATCTGTTGTAGAGGTAACCATGACAGCGCTAGGAAAAAAAAAGTAGCGGTGTGGTCTATCATTGTGGATGTAATTGGTCAAGTAGCACTTGTTACCTGGTATACAGTACATCGGAAATGTCACTGAGGATGAACATGGTGCAAGGTGGGATGCTGTTTTTCAAATGGCCAGTTTATTATCGCAACCTCTTTCAACCGCCATATGCAATGAATTAAATGTCATGTTACGGCCACAATCAGGTTTGCTTTGCATCTTTGATGTCAAGGTGCTCCTTTAGACGACTGTGCTGGCCAAATAATAGTGGTGGTCCAATGAATCTAGGCTGAAATAACCACACCACAGTTGTGTTTGTGTCATCACACAGCTGACCATTCACACACACATAGGCCAACATCTGTCTATTGATGTACACATACAATGTAAATCTTTCTGTCCTTCCAAATGGATAAAATGTACATGCACATACCTAACCTGGACAGGTTCTGTCTGGGGACAAAGAAGCCTACAGAGGTCTGAACACCAACATGGTGATTTAAGATGGAAGGGTTGACATGGTTTTGTTTTTGTGCTTCATAGTATTCTAATGTATACTGAACTGAAAGATCCAAAAAGCCATTTTAAGATTTCTGGAAACATCAACAAAGAGTGAATGCTTACCGAAATGGTCAGCAAATTTCAAATGATAGTTGGCACAACGGTGAAATAGTGCTTGCTGAGTGCGTCGGTCTCACGCTTCTGAGGTTCTGGGTTTGAAGCTCGGCTCTCGCCATCTTGTATGACACGTTCTCACTGGGCCCGTGTAGACTTAACATACATGTTAAGTCAGGTGAAGACTTGAAACCGTCCATAGGTGTGAATGTAAAAGTGAATGGTGGTTTGTCTCAATGATTCCCGGGTTTGGTTGGCAACCAGTCCAGGGTTATACCCTTCGAGCTCATCCACGACTGTAATAACGCAAAAACAAAATGGATGGAAAGAAATCAACTCCTATTCAAACAATCTATTCCATTTTCGGGTCTCGCCGAGGTCCAGCCGACTTCGGGGCATACTGCTGCGAGGTTGGCCCTCACTAATGTCTCCATTGCCTGCACCTGACCCCTGAAGCCAGTGGTGGCCAAATTTAGTTTGGAAACCTGCCACCATGGGAGAGCCGACAGACCCATTAATCAGCGGGAGTCTCCCCCACCCCCAATCTATGGCGCAGGTCAGAGAAGGAGCACCACACACACAATGCTGCACAAAACAAATGATCGCTGGGACTTGAAAATAACTCTGACAGCGTTGTCCGCTCTTCCTTCAACACCGCATATCCTAAATCCTCCATCACCTGCTTTCCGCAGTCTCGCACCTGGCCATGGTTTTCCATCACTCCATGTCTGGTCCATTCTTATATCCCAGTTTGCTTCTCTCTGTCTGCGCCAGGTTGTCATCCTGGGGCCCCTGGTCGTGGGGGTTATTTACACACCTCTAGCCTTGGCTCCTGCTCTCTCCAGGAATTAACTGCAGAGTTAAAACACACACAAAAAAGCACACACTGACACTAACCTAGATGACCGAAATATTAATGTTTCTTTTGATGGATTGATATGTTAAAGTGGGAGCATTTTGGAAGCGCCGGTGAATGTGTACTTGTGGAAAAAAAATACTATGGATGTACTGTACTGTATGTAGTGAGAGGCCAAATTGAATATGACATTTACCGTCCTGTCTTGGATGAACTCATAATGCTCTTGCATCTGGGAAGATGTGCAGCAGACAGCAAAGAAGTTTATCACCCCTCTTCCCCCCCCACATCTACCTTCTGCTTTTGGATTGGAGCTGCAACTGTCTGCGTGCAGCAACAGTTAATTGACTTGCAATCAGTGTTTACTATCTTGCAATTAATGCTCCAAGAAGAGATCAGTGGATGTGACACCAGCAGAAGGCTTCTCGTGGGCAATATCCCTGAGGTGAGGAAAGATGCCAGGAAGTAACCGGAGAGAATCCATCTGATAACTGCTCAACATTTATATCCAGTGTCACTGGTACACTTATCCTCTCTCATGTGAAACTCTGCTGGGAGACGAATGGTGGAATTGAGCTAGATTAATGAAGGTTACCAAAGTCCCAGATGTTTCTGTGGTAATTAGAGGCATTTGTTTATCAGGAAAACAAGTCACATCAAGAGCAAAGCTTTCATTATAATTTTTCATAATCTTAATAATTCAAGTGTAGCTGCTTCATTTTGTTCCCAATTTATCATGCTAATGTTTTGAATACATCTACATAATTTCAACACTGATTACTGGAACAGTTCGTTACAGCCGGGTTTAACACAGGATTGTTTATGCAAAAATTGAATGTTCATCAAACAAAAACTAAGCAAACAGGAAAAAGGTCTACTGGGTTTACAGTGAGAGTGCAACAGATCACAAGGTCAACTTTCACAGCGTAAACGCAAAATAGGATAAATCCCAAATCATACAGACACTATTTTCATCAACTTGAAAATTCTAATGATTTGTTTGTTTTTTTCATGATCATTTTGTTTCGTCATTCGGAAGAAACTCATCAGCTCTTAGAGAAGCCCGGGCCCTTGAAGCAGCGCAGTGTTAAATGTCCTCTGGACTGATGATATCACATTAATGAGTAGTTTGCAGGAAATAGCTTTTCCCACCAGAGTTCACAAAAAGTTAATAGATGACATATTATGCTCATTTCCACCACCGTGTCTTTACAAAGGGACTTCTCCAACAGGAATGAAGCAAAAAATGTCATGTCAACTGTAAAATTCCCAAATCCTTTAACAAATGATTGGTAAATGAACCTTCAGGTGTTGCAGCTTTAAACAAGAGCACATGTGCACGACACATGTCCTGTCATCATCATTTCAAAAAGCAGTTGTGGCTGCTGCAATTTAACGACACAATATTGGTACCAAGCAGCTCCTTCTAAAAATAAAGGAAATAACAATTGGGAACCCTCATACTTGCATGACCAATGAACCAGCCTGGAGTAGGTAATGCTGTCAACACTACCTTTCTTTCTTCCGGTCCAATAAGTATTGGTACGTTTTCTTGGAAAATGATACAGGATGAAGATAATTTCTTGGGTAAGCAGCTTTCAGTTTGAAATGATTGAAGCCAAGCACAGCCTGTGTGGAGTGCCCATTCACCCGGTGATGACAGAAGTGGTTCTCAACCTGCGATCCCTAGCGGTCTCAGGGGTTCGACTCTGGAGGTGCGGAATATTGATTCGGTGAATGTTATGAACTGGTTGGTTTCGGTTCTAACAAGGTGCCACTGTTCTAAATTGTATGTGGAGCTACTCTGGATTGGCAAAGGGTGCCAGAAGATAGGCTAGCTCTGCATAAAGATTGCAATATCAACTGGAACGAACTGTATGCCGGCATGAGTCCGACATTCCATATTAAATGCCTGTGATTAACAAAGGCCGTACCTCATACGTTCAGAGTGAACATGCTTGGAGTCAATTCTATTGGTTATCTTGAGTTTGTATGCGTTACGCCATTTTGAAATACAATGAAAATGTAGATTTACACATTCTCTTTTAATTCGGACAAAGACGTTTGTGCAAAGAAGGACAAAGTTTGTGCAACAAAACAATGTGTGTGGGTTTCCACATACCTGTACAAAGTTGTTGTAAGACACTTGACATGGTAAGGTAAGGTCATGTGAGATCTTGGAAGATGAGCCTATGCATGAAGTAAAACATTTCATACAATTCAAACGCCTCAGGTGTATCAAGCTGAATGCACAAAAGCTGAGAATGCCTTTTCAAATATCAGTGAAAGACTATTTCAAGGACAGGCATTTCATAGGTATTCATGGAAGAGCGCGATGACGAACGGGTTTTAAATAACCAAGCACAATGCCCATTCACCTGAGCGAAGTATGCTCCCGCTGACTCTGGAGGTGCGGAAATATTGATTTTTTTTCTTTTGCAATTTATTGGACTACTCTGGATTGGCAAATGCCAGAAGAAGGTACTTGCATGATTGCAATATGGCGACTGCGTGACCGCAATGCGTCATTGTTGCCCATCTGTTACAGAATAACATCACCTTTGACTTTCACGACTTCACCTATCTGAGAACTGGAAGTAGAATGACCGCTGTTCATTGGTCCACCACCAAATGAATTCTAAATCGCTGAGAAATTCAGGAAAATGTTGAAAACTGCTCTTGGGATGCTTTAACAACTTGACTGTCAGTTCAACTTTGTGCAATATGTTGTCGTTGAGGGTTAGCTGGACATTACATATACCCGCATTTTGTCTCGCCCCAATTGCCATGTCAGAAATCAATTGCGGATCAAAATGTGGGTTTGCAATTGGAGGTCAGTCTACACTACAGTATAAATATTTCATCCAGGACTCACGTCAAGGGGCTTTTAAAGATGTGTGCTGGACCATGCTCCCCTCTTGCTGCCCTCTGAAAGTGACAGGGCTTGCGTTTTAGCCCACTTAAGGGCCAGGTTAAATCAATTAAAATCTATTATTCATATGGCAGAGTGGTGACCTCACTGAAATCCCCTATAATTTCAGAATAGAAAGGAGAACAGGCACTGGCAGTGAACTTTGGCTTCCCTGGTTTTCAAGTGAATACAGGAAACAAGTGACCTTGTTTTAAGACTGAAGCCTTGGAAATAAAATTGGAGCTCGTAACATAATGTTCCAAGATAGGGTCTGAGTCACAGGCCTGGGCAAATCATGAATGCAGGATTGTATTGAAATGGCTTTGATGATCTGGACCTTGTGTGCATGTGCACCAGTGGCCCCATGCATTTTTTGAAGAAAATTGGCAGCACATTTTGGATTGCAGATAAATACAGCCGCTCTTTGAGTGGGGCATATCATCTTTGCATCCAAGCTTAAAATCCCCTTCATTCTGATTGGGCGGATCTGCTCTTGTGCAAAGTGCAACTGTTCTCTTTGTAAGGAAGAAATTTGGTTGGATGAGACCCCCCATGCATGGCAGCCTGCTATTCGGTCTGATAATGCGCAAAGAGGAGTCCGAGGGAGAGAAGTCATTAAGACCTGCTCACATATAATCATCCCATTGCCATTCCAATCTCTTGTTCTGCATTTTATTCTGACCATCTGCACTCTGTCCCCCTTTCATTTCAAAGGACCTCTGCTTGCAGAGAGGCAGCAAATGGAGAGTTCAGAAGCGATGGAAAGTGATTTGGATGCGGTTTGCTACATGAGTGAACTATGTTGTTTTTTTTGGTCTAATTTCTTTTTTAAAAGAAAACAACACGTTAACCGGAGATTAGGAAAAATGTATTTTCATTATCAATGAGAGAACTGGATGGAGGGAAATTAAAAGGGATGGACATATTTGCAAAGAAGTATTTCTTATATTTCGACAGGATTTACTTTTATCCTTTGTTTTTGCATTAGCCTAGGAAACACACAAAAAAAGCCTCATGGGACAGACTCAACAAATCCAAAGGAAAGCTCTAATCGAGGTTCCTGTTTTAAATATGCACGTTAACGTGGAATGATTTACATGCAATCAGGTCAATGTATTCAATTCGTAATTCGAGGGTGGTGTTCAGAGAGGCATACTGCACTCTACTCCCATTAATTTTGTAACACACCCTATCTTATAAACCAATCAGCAGCTCATGCTTGAACTGTTTCCATCTGTAGTGTCTGACGCTTTAGTCGCACCATGTCCCCAATCCCAAATTGGGGCAACGACAGCGTGCTCTGGCACTCCTTTTTTTGGTGCCCCCTTGACAATCCAGGTGGCATGGGTCAATTTTTATGTCACTTACGAGGAGTTAAAGTACCCCAACAGAGTTCTACAAGTGTAAATGGTTATGGCAACCTGGCTCAAGCGCAGCCAAACAAATGGGGGAGTCCACACAACGCTCACAATACAGTATTACGATACTTATTTCAAATGATCAGGCACGGCCAAAGAAACAAACAGTGTAGATGGCAGCTGACTACATAAAAACGTGCGGTCACAGAGCACAGCAGGGAATTTTGGGAGAGAAGCGAGAAAGAGACTGCTGGCACCAGCCTCCCTTATATCCAGGCTGCCTCCATTCTGGTCAAACGATCTTCAGGTGTGGACTTTCAGTGGAGTGAATAACCTGGCAACCAGGAGAGGGTGCTGACTCCCACCTCACAGGGAGCCTACAAACTCCCCAGGTTCATAACAAAACAAAGTTAGAACATTTCTTGTGGCTGGATTCACCTTAATTTATATTATTTTTGTAATATTTAGTTAAAGTGATATTGTTGGGCAATATCTGAAGTTAGACACACACACACACACACACACACACACACACACATTCATCCATCCAACCTCTTTACCGTCACGAGGGTCGCGGGCATGTTGGAGCCTATTCCAGCTGACTTTGGGTTGTAAGCGGTGGACACAATTGCTGGGCACACACAGACGAACAACCATTCACACTCACAATCACACCGAAGGACAATTTAGAGTGATTAATTAGCCTACCATGTGTGTTTGTAGAATTTGTATTTGCAGTACCCGCAAAAAAACCACGCAGGCACAAGGAGAACGTGCAAACTCACACGGGAAAGCCGGAACCCTGCACTTCTGCATTGTGAGGCCAACATGCTAACCAGTTGATCTCTCTCTCTCTCTCTCTCTCTCTCTCTCTCTATCCCTCTCGCTCTCTCTCTATTTTTGCACGGTGTGTGTGTGCGCGTGTGTGTGTGTGTTTGTGTGTGTGTGTGTGTGTGTGCATGTGTGTGTGAGAGAGAGAGTGTGTGTTTGTGTGTGGGACAGTATCTTAATACTGTATTGTGAGCGTTGTGTGGACTCCCCCATTTGTTTGGCTGCGCTTGGGTGCGGGTGTGTGTGTGAGAGAGAGAGTGCGAGTGCATGTGTGTGTGTGTGTGTGTCTGTATGTGTGTGTGCGTGTGTGTGTGTGTGTGTGTGCATGTGACTTGTTCCTGTCTAAAATATCACTGCAGTGCTTTGATGCATAATGTGGCAGAATGCTTTTAGTCTTGCTACTCATTAATACAAGGTGAAAGAAACAAAAACAGGGGATTTCCATTGGCGTCACAGGGAGGAAGGTATGGACTGTTAATCCATGGAAACGTTTGTAAACCTGATACGAACTCATAGGACACACACTTTTGGCTGTGAAATGTTGTCTTATAATAAGAATGAACATTTGCAGTTGGAATGCAATTGTTCTTTTGAACCTTGCCTTGATGCTTGATGATTCTGCTTCAGTTTAATTTAGAAATAACGTGACAAAAATCTGGGCTAAAGTCGCAGATGAAAAGAGGGGGGTCACAAATTTTCCTGAGCTAAAAATTGACTGCTGATCAAAGCCATGTCCTTGTGTGGTTGGGATTAGAGTGCATACTGAAGATTTGAACGAACACATCTCTTGAAGGTGTTTTTTTTGTTTAGTTTTTTTTGCACGGCTCTGAGGCACCAGTGGTTGATGGCTCTTGTAAATTGACTATAGCTTTCTTTCTTTTTGGACGGTGGAGGAATCAACCAGTCACCTGATCCCATCCCCTTTTTACTCTTTGGCCTCAGCTGGTGCCATGGCATTGTTATAAGACCAGAGTGGCCATTTACACAAAGATACACGCACACATTGTACATGGACACCACCCTCATATGGCTCGAGGGCTATCAAAGGAATGTCAAAGATGGTTTCAACCCCTTTGTATGTGGCCTCTTTTGCCAACACTGTATGCTGGTGCTTCGGTGTGGTTGGAGATTGTGATGGCCCAGAAATGCATTGTGACTGAAATATAATAAGGCCACTCACCCTAAGGGTAGAATGAAATGGTGATAAAACACGGATGGCTTTGAAGTCAGAGTTTGAATTTCAAATTGGTAGAAAAAAAAACAAAACATAATTTCTTTGAATGAAGAAAAAAAGAGATCCAGACACACTCGGTGGCAAAGTATCAGATTCACAGCCTTATTTATTTGCAGCCTAAAACTATTGCTTGCTTTGCTCGACTTAATAGGTACTATCCACTTACTCCAGCAGAGTGAGCATATTGTTTCTATCTAATTGACACTAAGCTCATGGCTATTACCATGTCAACACTGGATTACTGCTGCCTTTGAGCTTGTGGAGTGGTCGACTTGGCCCACATTCAGGCCTTGTTTTCCTTTCCACTCTTGTCCTCTGCCGCTTGCACACATCTAGTCGGGCGAGCTCATGCGCGATCGTTTCAAGACACACACACACAGTGAAACACATGGAAACGCTCCCTGTCTCACATTTCTGTCTTTCCACCCCGTCTTTCTCCCTCATCTCCTTCACAGAAAACATGTTCCAGCAACAGACCAGGATTCCAAGGCCAATTTCACCATCACCGTAAAGTCCCCCCTCTCACAGGATCCCCTCGGTTCAGAGAGTGAGTGGCCATTCAGAGGCTGGATAAGTTGGTGACTGGCCAGGAAAGGCCTCTGGTGAACAGAGCCAGTAATTAGCACACAACAACCATTAACAAACAGATTAGCCCTGAACCAGCATGGAATCCTGTCATCACTGTCGCGTACGTGTACGTGTGAAAATAGACACCCACTGATTGGTGAATACCTGAGTTTCACTTGAGACTTTAAGACAGAGGCGGAGTTATGTATTTGATTTGTATATGAACAGGATGTGGGTTACCAACCTAACTGAAAAACTATCCAACCTTTTTCCAAGAAAATCTTATAGGCGGTGGGGCAGGATCTGAGGGGGAAATTTTTCTTCCAAAGATTACGTTACTGTATTTTGATGTTTCTCACTAACGTTTATGTGCCGATACCTCCAAAGCGATGCGGGGTTAACGAAGCCATTGTGAAAGGAAACGCAACAAACCTGTTGAATCATTTGAACAAGTACCGAGCAAGTGATGTGGAACGCATGAAAATGCGAACATAGTTTGCAAAGTCAGGCCACGTAAACTTTAGGCGTCAAACCAGGCATCGACCGGACCAAAGCAGCACTTAATCGCGTCATTATAAATGCTGCACATTTGCAAGTAGCAGTGATGTTAACAATAACGATGAACTCAAAAATGTTTAGATTTGAAGGCTTATTGATTATTCCTCGGCGCTCAATTTTTATTAGCTCACCGGATAGTTATTTTATAATATTATACATTTGTTGTACTGTTGAGCAATAAATGTTTTTTAAAAAAAATCCCTTTTCATTATTTTATTGGAAAAATGTATTTCCAGTATTTCAATTTTGAAGTTCAGTTTGGTGATCTGATTTTTCAGTGCAGATGGTGGCAACTGGCAATTGAAAAGCAATTTAAAGTCATGAAAATTATCGTTGCATCCAAATATCAAAACATAAAATTACATTAGTGCGTTGAATTTGCGGATTTAAAAAAAAATTTCAAGGGGTTGCGCACCATAAAATCTATTTTAAGTAGACTCGACATCTTCTTCAAAAATGTATCTGGATCCACCTGCTCGCAGAGTAACACCATTTGAGCACCATTTTATTGTGTGTACATCATTGTAAAACTGAACAAAATGTGTATCAAATGACTTCCCTTATTAGTTTATTCACTCACAGTATAACTGCATGTGTGCACATATGTTGTTTTGTCTTTTGTGTGTGTTTATGTTCAGCCTCATTTCCTCAGTGCCTGCTGGTCACTTTTGGCATTTGGTGAAGAAAAAAAAGATGCTTCCATTCCCCAAGGCTCCTTCACTTCCAGCACTGTGTGAGATGAGGCTGTGATATGTGGAAATTATTTTTTAACCGCTATAAATCGCTGATTCCCATCCTCTTTTTTTCTCCCTCCCTCACTTTCCCTCCCTATTCCTCCCCCATAGCTGGTGAATCCGCCCTGCTGTGTGCGCTTAATGAAAGATAAGAAGGGTCCTCCACCACTGACACTGAGCCACGGACCCTCAGAGGACCGCGCTAATCTGCTTGGCTCCTAATGGAGGCCGAGGATCATTTCATATCAAACAAATTGTGTCCTGTGAAACCCATTACATTTTGGGCCCTTTAGAGATTCTTCACCCTTAGCTGACACATAGAGGACATCGTCAGCCTGACTTTGGATGGTGTAAACATTCCCAAAGATGTTGTCCTCTGTGAAGCAGCCCTTTGCCAGTTTGAAGAAGGGCTTTGTGCATGCTTAAAACCTGATCAAGCTTACATGAACTGGAGAAGAAAAAGACAAAACTATCAGAGTCCTCGCAGTGTAATGAGAACACATATGGAAAAAAATAGAGCCGAGGGAGATAGAAGTGACTGACAAAGAGTGAATAAATGTTCATCTTTGTAATCTTACCTGCATTCAGTCGTATAATTGTGCCTCTGCATGGGTTGCAGTGGCATGTGCCGGTAAGATCTGGAAAATTCTGAAGAAAACTACACCCACATGTTATGACTGCTGTACTTACTGTATTTCAAAAAAAGGCAGGCACAGCTGGGTTCACAAATTAAGCAACACGGTCACAGCATGTGCCTCGAAAAATCGGATGTTGTTTGCTGGAGCGCGAGAGGTGGACTGAAACAGCCACGGTGAGGCAGATTTGAAAACACCATCACAGACAACATGTTCCTAATACATCTCCAGTCACCCTGCAAAGCACAACTGTCACGGCAAGCGGCAGGCGCAACAGCGAAACATGTCGAGTAAATTTCTATTTGTATTGACAATAGTGTAATCTGCTGGGACAGTGTCACCCCTTGTGCAGGTCATCACTCTTAATGTTTATGTTATGTGTCTGCCCGAGTGTGTGTATTAATGTGTATGTTTTCCTGCATGCGTTTCATCGCATGCTTGTGTGTCTGTGTATGCCATCAGTTCTGCTGGAGGAAAAAAAACAAAACAAGGAGGGGTTGGGAGTTGAAAATGATCTGGGGCCGATACATATGAAATAGGAGGGCTCATACATAAACATAGCACCAAGGCCCCGGGGCCAGGCAATCTACGAGGCAAATTGCTCACCAGTCAGCCATGGAGGCCGCACTGTTTACTATGCATGAGGTCTTGTGACATGCTTTAAAGCCGCCCCTAAAACTGGATGACTGGGCTTGTGGTATTGAAAAGTTTGCTTTTTCCATTGCTATGGTGATATTTCCTATGAAATACTGTGTACTGTATGCAGTGGGCGGAGAACAGATCAGCACATTGCTCTGCGGAGCTGTTGTAAGTTGCACAGTGCTGTGCGGGTGTTATGGTGTTGTTGAAAACAAACATTTGTGATGCAGCAAATTATTCCTATAAATGCACTGAACATTGTATGCACTGAGGTTGTAATTGAGTCGAGATAGCAATGGTAATCAAACTGGCAAGCATGTCGGAAAAGGACCAGAAGGACAATTTGCCTTTTTTTTTTTTTTTTTTTAAACTGCTGCTGATTTTTATTTTTTTTCACTTGAGGTAAACAAAATAAGTGCATCCAGACAATAATCTCCAGTTTGTTAAACCTACAAATATTCACTCTTGGGGCTGAACATTTAATCCGGCACACGTTTTAAACGAACATGAATAAGACAAATGAGCAACGATAAGAGAGCATGAAGCAATGGTGACATTTAAACAAGCTACTGGAACACAGCTGCACTTACCAGCCTGGAGTCCCAGGGGGAGCACTCATCAATTCCATTCCAATCTGCGTGACCCCATAGGGCCCAAGTTCAAGTTCAAAGTCAGGCAACCATGGTGCCATCAGGAGAGTTGCCCACCCACATGTCCCGGAGTTAACGATAGGCCGACTCTAGATGAGGTCAGAACAAATTGAGGAGGAAAGCGATTTAAAATATCCCTTTTTGAGAATTGTGGCTATGTGTGTGTGTGTGTGTGTGTGTGTGTGTGGGTGTGTGTGTGTGTGTGTGCGCGCACGCACGCGTTGGGGAGTGGGGGGGTGGGGGTCGAAGAGGGATGACAGTCACATTGCACCTTTGCTTTCCCTCGGTCTCTCTTTTTCTGTCCATCTGCATTTTCTCTCCCTCTCTCAGGCTATAATTATGCTAATAGTATGTATATAGCAGTGGCCCCCAGAGGCTTGGGGCATATTGAAGGCTCCCAGGTCTTTCCCTCCTGTAACAGTATTAGGGTGCTATTGAAAAGCAGACGGCGGGTGAGAAGGGGGGCAGGATAGAGAGATAGCATGGGGTGGCAAATGGGACATGACCACCGTGCTCTCTGTCACGCCGCCGCCCATTGTCTGGCCAAAGAAAAGGGCCTCCGTCACCAGTGGGATGATAATAAAGAAGCAAGAATGGGCCGCGCATATTAAACAACACAACGGACCATGCAGACCAACCTGCATGGGCGCGCTGACGGGAAAAGCACATGGACCGGGCCGATAGAGAAACTGGTTTAATGGGAGAGGGAGGGACCGCGGGAATGGAAGAAAGAAAAGGTTGCATCGTGTGGAAAAGGCACAAAGAGAGGGAGACAAACACAGATAACTGTTAAGTATTTGTTTTCCTTTCAAGACACCTGCTAATGTCAGAGGTCTCAGCCAGTGTCGGATAAAGGCCATTTTCCCACAAGCTGCTCTTTCAGTTTTTTTTTAAAGTTTTTTTTTATGGGGAGTCGTTTGGTGAAAATAGCTTCAAACCTCCTATAATGTAAATGAGTCAGTTATGAAATCATATTTTATTATATATGTAGACATTCAGTTAATATTGCAATACTTCAGTCAAATCATCGCAATTATTAGATCCTTATTAACTGCACAGGCAACAATTAAAAAAAATGCTTACAACCATCAGGTTAACAAGTGAATATGTAAATTAATTGATACATAAAGTATACAGTAAACAATATATGAAGTCACTTTTGTTTTTGATAATGTGCAACAAATGAATGCGCGGTCTTCAGGGTGAAGGGGATGCAAGCTGCCCTTTATACACGCAGTCTCATACACATCCATCCATTTTCCGAACCGCTTTATCCTCATTAGGGTCGCAGGGGGTGATGGAGCCTATCCCAGCTGTCTTCGGGCAGTAGGCGGGGGACACCCTGAACCGGTTGCCAGCCAATCGCAGGGCACACAGAAACGGACAACCATTCGCGCTCACACTCATACCTAGGGACAATTTGGTGTGTTCAATCAGCCTGCCATGCATGTTTTTGGAATGTGGGAGGAAACAGGAGTACCCGGAGAAAACCCACAAAAGCACAGGGAGAACATGCAAACTCCACACAGGAAGGCCGGAGCTGGAATCGAACCCGATACCTCTGCATTGTGAAGTCCACGTGCTAACCACTGGACTACCGGGTCGCCCATTTGTTCAGTGAAATTATATTTATTTATTTTTCTATCCTGAAATAGCAGTCTATTCTCTTCAATTCTTAACCCTGGTTTAATTGCTGTGAAAATGTGTACGCTCTATTTTTTTTTTTATTGTCTCAAATCAGGTTTCAGCCAGTAATTTGAAATGCATATGTTTTCAGAAAACAATGTCCTTATACAGTAAAACTACGTGTACACTGGAAAACTGTTATATATTGTAAATCTCAGACTGCTATGGGGAGGGTTAGATCCAAGGAATCCAAACTATCACAACCCAACTTTTATTCCCCCGAGCTCATGAAATATATCTTCCATACAATGAATTTCAGGAAGTTATAACAACAATGGTGGAACAGTTAAATCATCACAGAGACAATCAAATATTTTCTAGGACTTCGGCATGCTCTCTACCTGTTTTAAGGAGGAAATCCCTGAAGTTTTTATATACTCTTCTGATCCTCTCTTAGAGCTTTTGAGCTTTTGGGGATTCTAAAACTGTTTTGATGGCCGCTGTCAGATATGGGGCATTAAGATCAACCAAGTGTACGTCTGATCTGGCTTTCCTTCCAGTCTGATGGGAGCTCAACTGACAGACCCAAGTTTTTTGTTTTTTGCCTGGGTGCTACCTGCCCCCACCCATTCCCATTCCCATCCTTGCCCTCCTCTGTCTTTGCCTGAGTATGTTGAGAGGTGTCAACAGTAGAGGCGTGGGTGTGGAAGGCTCTAGCATGGTTCACGGCTATCGCATGTGGCCCGGCAGCTATGCAGCGTGGCAACCATCTGTCCACATGTCACACAGTGAGTTGCTCTCTCACTTTCTCCCTTGCTCGCTCTGTCGCTTCCTGCCCTCTTTTTCATTCTTCCTCATCTCCTGCATACACGGTCAGTAGCAAGAGGTTAGTACCCCATTAAAGGAGCCAAGAGGGGGGTGGTGAAAAAAAACGTCAACTCTTTCTTCTCTTTGGAACAAACAGATACCTCCGACACTTTACATTTTGCAGACAATGCAAGCTATTGACAATCAGCGGCCACGGTCTTAGGTACACCTCCATATTCTTGTGAGAAGTACGAGAGCTGTATCAAAAAAATATATCAAAGATGATCATGCTTACTTTTCATTAGCACAGGCATTATTTTAAATAAAATGTTTATGGTAGTTGTTGAGGTTTGCACGTTGTCCTCCTCTATTGGTGCCGATTCAATGTTGTGCCTGTGGAACTTTTTGTAAGAGAAAAAGGCAGCACTCTTCACAGACCAGCGAGTGGCAGTGTGTCACAGTTACAGCAGACCACCTTCAAGCATCCACATGTACTGCGATTGCATAAATGGCAAAGTGTGTGCATCTGTGTCTGTACAGTGTGTAGCTTTCTTTTTCAAATGTGCCCTTGACTCCGCAGCAAATTTGCACACTCATGTGATCAACCTTCTGGACACGTTTGTATTTGTTGAAAGTAAAACATTTTTTGGCTGTCTGATTAATTGTCTTCAGCACATGGGCAGCCAGAAAGAAAGTACTGTAGTACGAAGACAGTAGTAGCTAACAAACCATAATATTGTCATCAAGGATTCCACTGGATTAATGACCTTAAAAACCTGGAAATGTCCATAGATCTCGACTATTTAGCTTATAATTTCCTCCCTGGGTCCTGAGCATTAAACCCGCTGTGTTGTTCTTGGCAGTCCGCAGCCGGACCAGATCATCTCATGGACGTTGATACTTTCCCCTGGGATCCATTCGCCTCTCCATTTGATGGAAGCCAAAAGGGGCCTTTGGCCAGAAAGGTCCCATTATGTCTCAAGGACAAAGTTTTAGGGGTGAAAACCCTTTTTCCAGATCACCTCTGGGTTCAAGCATGATGACAGATGCCCTGTTCAGCAATGAAGGTTTCTTTTATACCTTTTAAGTAGTTTCCTGCTGTCCCAAAGCTTTGCAGCACATTTCCGTTTGCACTGGATACTGAATGTGTGGTCAACATAGGACTTCTCCTAAGCTACAAAAAAAAAAAACATCTTTCTTTTCTTCACCGTTCAGCTCTGATGTGTACAGTATGCCATAATGATCGCAGAGTCCGGAGCCCAGATTGCGACTACATTCCCACCTCATGACCTCATGGCTGCATGTATGTATTAAACAGATGTGGGCTGGCTATGAGAGGCCTGAAACAGGATAGGGCAGCCTATAGCCTTTAGGCTGGTCTTCGCTGGCCTCGGAGCCAGGGGCCGGAGGGTGCAGAGGGCAAAATAAACAGGATAGATCTCTGTGCATGTGCAGGGGGTGCTTGTGAAAGGGAAAGAGCAAAAAAGAGAGCGGAACCCCCTACCCCCCCCCCTCCACCCCCATTTCCCATGTGCTACCCAGAATGTTCAGGCAGCCTTCCATGTCAGCATGATGTGAGAACAGTGAGTCCATTTTATGCTGATGCACAGCAAAAAAAAAGAAGAAAAAAAAAAAGAACACAACATGTTGGACATTCAGTCCAATTTATTACAAGTGATGGGTCTCTGTAGATTTTCCAAACCCATTTCAATGGTTCAGAACATATTCTTTTATCCTCAAGGCAGCCACTACAGTTGCCGTTTTTTTTTTTTTTTCGTCCAAGATGTCTGTTGTGCAAGTATTCCACGCTATTGGTATTGTTGTCATTTGTAATGTTTTGGTGACTTCCCTGAGTGGTTGACTCATCTGACTGCGTGGGTTCAGTTCCCACTCAGTGACGGTGTAAACGTGTGTGAATAGTTTGTCTGTGAGTTTTAGCTGTGACTGATTGTCAACCATTCCAGGGTGGTCTTAGCCTGAAGTCAGATGGGATGTGTGCCAGTGTTCAACTACATTGTCCTGGATAAGTGGGATGAAATAATGGATGGATGCATGGAAATTCTGGTGTTATTGTTTTGTTGACAAAGGTATACATGATATGTTGGTCATTACGTTACATTACGTTTTTTTTTTTTATATATACGCAGTATATAAAAAGGTCACTAAGTTGTGTGTGTTTCACCTTTCTTCTTCCGTATGGACGTACACAAATCCCTAAATAAATACACAAAAAATAAAGTCTGAAAGCTCATGTTTGATATTAATTGACAAAGATGAAAACAAAGGACAACTTTGCTATAATTAGATTTGTAAATGTAAAATGTAGTTTCAAATAGTTTTGTTTTTTTTAAAGCATTTTTGTGTTATTTCATTGAGAAAAAATGTATTCAATTTTAGTTGATATTTTGTTAGTTTTCATGAACAAAAATAATCTTGGTTGCAACATGTCGGACTATGCTGAAGGTGTGCATATACTGTATGGAGGGGGGGGGCACGCTGTATATTGTTTTTAACAAAGATTATTGATTTCAAAGTGTGTTGATGCCTTAATGATGTTGTTTGTAACCACTTCCAGGGAAAGAAGAATAATGCTGATCAAGGAGGTTTGCGTTGCTGAACAACGAACGTAATCCAGATGACAGCATGAACCATATTCTGCATAGTTGATTGATAGTGTACTGCATTGTTTACATGCAACAGCCACACACTGCGTCCTCCTGCAGTGGTGCATGGAGAGCCGCCATTAGTGAGACTGACATCCACCAAGGCGAAACACTCTAACTAGCCCACAGCCTCAGACCCATCTATTCTCAATATGCCACATTCTTATTCATTTTTCCCCAAAACCTGACACTGCAATCTGATGATGAACCAGCCCCATTATTTTTGTGCACCAGTAGGAAAAGATAGAGCTCATAACGTTGAGCCTTGCTACAACCAACATTATCCCTCTATGTCAGAGGTTGGTAATATCCAAGCAGTTTGGGAATCCAGAGGTGCATACAGAATGATGTCATTAATCCTCCAGGGCAATCTCTGCCTCTTTTGCTGTCTTTTTTTTTTTCCTTCGAATAAATGCACCAAATACAGAGGCACATTTGCATACTGCATAAGCTACCAGATGGCTGGCTCACTGGGCTTTGGGTACAAATTAGATTTCTTTCTTTTTTTTTTTTTCATCCTTCTTATTTTCATTCTTGTTTTTATCAGCAAGGGTCTCAGTGGATGGACCGGTGAACAAGATCTCCGATATGAGGGGCTAGGAGCGGCTGTAATTAATGAGCATTTTTATTCATTTATTTATTTTCACACTAGCATGAAAGCCTTGTGAATTACTCAAAGTCTTGACAGAAAAGACCCACACTGGTTACTTTCAGTAAAGAGTGACCTAAGATGGTCAGCAAATGCAGCGACATTATCTAAAATGGTGGGCGACTACAACTAACACATTGCTTGCTTCACCTGTTCAGTTATGTGTCTGTCAGTTTTTTAGAGGGCATCAAAATTGAAATAACTGGGCTGTCAAAATTTCAGCAAAAACAAATTAAATCAAGCATTTTATAAAATCAGCCAATCAATAAATCAATCAGATATTTATTTAGACAGCACTTTTCATAAAAATGGTGCCTCATAACTAAATGCAAGGTACCCAGTCACGCCGACAGATAAACAGATGCATTCTATAAAGGCAGGCATTCATCCTCACACACGCACATTTTCCCCCTTAATAATTAAAATGGATTGATTCATTCATTTTCCGAACCGCTTTATCCTCACAAGTGTCGCGGGGGGTGCTGGAGCCTATTGGAGCCGTCTTCAGGCAGTAGGCGGGGGACACCCTGAACCGGTTGCCAGCCAATCACAGGGCACACATGCACGAACAACCATTCGCGCTCACACTCACACCTAGGGACAATTTGGTGTGTTCAATCAGCCTGCCATGCATGTTTTTGGAATGTGGGAGGAAACCGAAGTACCCAGAGAAAACCCACGCAGGCATGGGGATAACATGCAAACTCCACATGGGAAGGCCAGAACCGAGATCGAACCCACGACCTCTGTGCTCTGAGGTTGACACGCTAACCACTGTCATGCATTTTATGTTTATTTTATTCGTCTGACAGTTACTTTTGTTTGATGTTCTTCAACATTCAAATAGGGGCTTTATGCAAAAAAGCAAGAATTTGAGATGACTGAAAATATTTTTTCATGGCACTGTTCATGTCATGCCAGCCTTTTCCAAAACATTATACTCTGCTTGTATGTGTCTTGAGAAATTTAGTTCTGGACCTAATGTGAGTCACGGTGGAATAGTGGTTCACTTTCATGTGTGCATTGGTTGTCCGTCTCGATTGGTGACTTGTCAAGTTAGCTTTTCAGCAGACAAGAGTTACAGAATATTCAAAGGTATATTTTTCTGGAGATATTTTTCTGTTAACAAGCTCATAAACTTATCTGAATGTGGCAGTTGTCTCTACATGCATCCTCTTTTTTTTCTCCAAACAGTAAAAATGACATATTTGTCAAAGCGGTTCCCTGTAAACGGCCTCATAAAAGCTGAAAGCTGATGGCTGCTGTCTGGCAAAGCTCTACCCCCTTGATGCCTTTATGACATTGTTTGTGTCATTCAACCTTGAACCCATAGATTTTTTTTTTTCTACCTCAGTGTTGGACAGGAAGGAGCATCTCGGTAGGATTAGGTCCGCATCCCTTGCCTTCTTCAAAGTGATGTGAGCAAAGGCTCGATCTCAGGGAAGACACTGAGACAATGGCATCTATTTGAGTGTGTCTATGCACTCACGCAAGCGTGCTCGGTGTTATGTTGCTCACGGATATCAAGTAGAAGAGCCTGAATATATTGTCACCTCCTGCCTTGTTTGGCCAAAATTCAACATTCCTCCACCATTGATCCGTCGCTTCAATTAACGCTGAGGTTTGTCCCCAATCAATTCCTATCCCACCCCCTGTCCTCTGCTTCTCTATCTATCCAGCTATGCCTTTCTTCATTTTTCACATTATCCCCTCGTGTCCCTGGATGCTCGCCCCTCCTCACCATGCTCCTACCTCACACCCTAAGGTCTTGGGGGTCAGTGCCTCCAAGGTGATTCATAAACAGCCGCTTGTGAAAAAAATCGATACTTTATCAACAAGCCACAAGAGGCTTTTGCACTTACCCTGTATGATCTTTGTGGTAAAGGCCTGCGAGCATCCATCTCCTCTTTTGGAGCACTCTCTGAGCTTTCTTGCTAAGATAATCAGAGGTAAAAGAGAAGTGGGGGCGCAGGGGAGGAGTGACGAGGAGGGGCTGGCGAAGGCAAGGAGGCAAAAGCAAAGTAGAAAGGATTGTGCAGGGTCTAGAGGCTCGCCGTTAGAAGAGGGATTTGCTGCTCCGTTGCTTTTAGCTTGATCTGCATCTGATTAAGAAGAGAGGGCAGAGTGTTGTCCTTCACCCCAGTGCTCCCCAGTCCCACCATTATGTACCCTGGCACTGAGATCCATCATCCACCTACCACCGGTCTTCCTGCCATAGCTTGGGGACTTATTAGACCAGCCTTGCACTGTTCAACACAAGCCCAATCTGCATATTACGAGTCTGACAGCGCAACGATATGTACACTGGATTGTCCATGCATCCCGATGTCCAAAATGAAGTACGCCGTGCATGAATATATGTACAGATGAATGAACCGCCACACATACGTACACACACCTAAGAAAAAATTGCATAATTTGGGGGCGGGGGACTTACTAAAGTGGTGGATGCACATTTCAAGATTAAATTATTAGTTGTTACAATCATTTGAAGGACTCTCTCACCAATAAATCTTCAGAGTCACCTCTGGCCGGTGAGGTCTTTGTACCTCTTGTCCAGTAAGCTTTCATGCAACACACCAAGATGTGAGTGAAAGTGGAAGAACCCGACACGTACTAACATCAATCCTAAAGTTCTAGCCTCAATATCATCATGA
Organism: Hippocampus abdominalis; assembly: GCA_018466805.1. Lineage (NCBI taxonomy): Eukaryota > Metazoa > Chordata > Actinopteri > Syngnathiformes > Syngnathidae > Hippocampus > Hippocampus abdominalis. Next base: position 15,413,957 of record CM031700.1, read on the forward strand.
CCTTGGTTTGGAAGGACATCTATTTGCTGGCTGGCTGCGCACATCTTTTTTGCAAATTGTATGGGCCAGGCTAATTTGTTTTTATGCACGTTTAGTCAAGAATGTGATGCCACGTTAGCTTTTGGGAGCGCCGCCAACGTAGCTTGAGGATCTGAGTGACAGACAGAAACAGGGTGATTGAGGATGATTGTTCTGCTAGTTGTTTTGATATATGAAAAGAGAGAGCCATTCCATGCATCCTGGAATGGGTTCACGGACATATAGAAGTCGTTCTGGGACCACCTAAAGCCGAATATCATCATCCGTACATAGAAATAAGCAATGACCGCTCAAGCTTAAATGCAAAAAGATGACAGCCGCTTGAGAGATCTTTGAATCATAAGCAGCACCATGACGCGCCTTAGACAAGAATGACTCAAAATTATTGAATGTTATAGACAACATATATGCTTGAAATTGTTAAACCCGTATGGGCGTGTGTAGTACATTCTTCTTGACCCACCGGCAAAGCAATTTCAAGCCATTGCTAAAGTGAAACGTAAACACGATTCATCCAGGAAAATATTTGCAGTCCTTATTGTTGAATTGACCTCTGTGCTGCAGGCAACCACAAGCTGTTGTTGCATTATCGCTTCAGCTGCGAGCACAACAGCGAGGCTCAGCTTCAGATGTGCACTTACTTACTTGTAAATAATAATCATAGGATTTTTTTTTTAAAACACGATGACGTGAACACACATCCACACACACACACACACACACACACACACACACACACACACACACACACACACACACACACACACACGCACATAACCCCAAAGAGTGCCATATGATGATGATTGTAAGTGACCACGACGAACCGTCCTTACAATATAAAAATATTTTGCGGCATTGAAATATTGGGAGCGAGAGCAATATGTTTTTAAAGGGTACTAAATCCCAGGCGGTACCCGTGCTTCGTCCCCACAGCCACCCACAAGTCCTCCCGACAATCTTCACATTACGTGACAGGAATAGTCTCCCTGACCGGCACATATTCATCCAGCAGGGTGCAGGTTCATATATTCAATCATATGTGGTCCTTAACCCCAGATGTGTTCTTTTTCACACGCTCTGCACATACTCACTGGACAACGCAGAATGTTGAGGTGAAAAGGTCCCTGCACAGATACGGACCCCTGCTCCGTCTTTCGTTTTCACTCACGCACGCAAGCGCACACACGCAAATGCACACACTCACATTACTGTACTGTACTCGGAGGATCGTGTCTGCAAAGGTTACATTCCTAAGACGCAGTTCACATATGTCTTCATGATATATATGAGGGAGGTATGTTCACCGCTCAACATACTTCACATTGCAGCCGAATAGTAGACGAACAAGAATGGGCAGAGGGCAAAGAGTTTATTTGACAGTGTTTACTGGGGTTTATGTCTCTTACTAGTCTTTGCACTCTGTTTCCTCTTGTCACATACGACACTTTTAGAAAAGGAAAACGTTTTGTTGCCAAACGCTACATTTATCTGTTGTGTATGGTTTCTTTTCTGAAGACATGTAATGTATGAACTGTCATAATAATAAAATCAAGAACATAAAAGTCATTCATTTCAATGCGTCAGTTCAATTAGATAGTAGTCATTAGAAGAATTTTGGTCGGTAAAAAGATAAAATTGTATGTGCAGCATCAAGTCTGCTCCTCTCCCTTTTTATCCAAGGTGCATAATTGAATTTGTTCACTTTATGTGTTCGTTTCCCATTTGGCCGGGTCCCCGTGGGGAAATGAGGTTGACACAATATAACAAGCCCTCATCTACTGGTAACATAATGGCAGTCAATCAAATTGATTGAAGACCCAAACCTACATGCATAAATAGCCCGCCGCCATAAATCATGCTGCTTTAAGGGTCAACTTCAAACTCTCCATTTGAGCCATGATAACAAAAAACTAAAAATGTTGTCATTTTGTCAACCATCTTTGGCCTTTGGAAACAATAGCAATAAGTTGCCTCCTAACAACAAAATAGTCCGTGGCCATATTTAGATAACTTTCTGTGCACTATTTGATGGCAGTCATGCAGACATACATACTGCCAATTTCTGCCAGCCCATCTTAAAACTCACTAATTTAGCACCTTTCTCCATCCCTGCAATGTTAGTTTATGTATGTGGAAACACAAAAAAGCCTGCAGAAAATACATTAGGTCCATGTAAATGTGGCCACTGTGATCTCATAAACCTTGACAGGAAGTATGCAGCGTTTATGCATTATTTAAGGGTTCAAACAAAGGTAAGGTGCCTATGGGCGATGATATTTCAGTCCCACAACAGCACTTGTGACAACACATGAAACAAGTCAATTGCATGAAATTGTCAAAGCACAAAGGCGACAAGAGTGGTTCTTAATATCGCTTTTTGGTTCGTTATGCCCCTCCAAAAAAATATTTCCCTGAAACTTGATGTGGCACATGTGAAAATGTGACAGCGCCTGCCAAATCCATGAGATGACGTCACACGCCATAAACCGGACTATAACCCACCAAACAATAAACAGCCTGTCAAATACGCATAATACAGCAATCACTGTTTTCATGCTTCCAAGATTTTTTTGATCTGCATTTCAGACACAAAGGAGCAGTTACAGTTGCCCCAGAATTTAAAAGAAAAAATGTAGTCTCCCAGGATATGACCAGGCCTGAACCAGGAAGTGGGATGGAAACATAAATGAGAAAAAAAAAAATAGAACACAGACACAGCACTCCAAAATTTTTGTCTTACTTCGGTCAACATTTCAACATTTGAAGAGGTGTGTGCTTAAAACCGCCACAACTACTTTCTCGCAATCTCATGGACAATATAATAAATAGGGCAGCATTTTACCGACTTGAATCAATTTGAAACCTCTTGCGCTTGTGATGTTTGAATATAATGAATGTGCTTTCATGCACAGGACTTTTGATAGCCACGAGCTAACCTCTCAGTCGCTCTTACCTACTCTTCGACCACATCAAGTAAAACGTTCAACCAACATTTGATTGAAAGTAGAATGAGGCAATGCAGGAAGGAGCATGTGATATGGCTTCGGGGATGGAGTGCAGTTTGGACACAATCTCACAGTCAGAGTGATATCAGTAATATCAAGTATGCTTGTATACCTTGAGGTTATTCTGTGGGATTAAAAATGGCATTATCTCCTCGCGCTGGGTTTCAGTTGATGTCAGTCAAAGCAAAGTCACGCATGCCATCCGGCAAAGGCTATCAAAAACATCACATGGGCTGGTGCTCCTCATTCAAAAGGCCTCACACAAAAATGCAATTTGCATAAATATTCACTGCATGATTCAGCGCCTAGATCAATATGTCTGATGAATTCACTACCATGGTACCTGCTGGAGGACGCTTTGGAGCCAGAGAAGGGAACGGTATTTGCCTTTGTAAACAGCAGGCGAATCATTGTAACTGCTGAGGCTGCTTGTGTGCAGATTTGCATACAAATGCGAGTCAAAAGCTGTTATTGTTTTTATTTATTAGTCCGAATAGATTAGGGAACATAATCAAGCCAATATGGACCTGCATTTGTGTCCAATGCTCCCGTGTCCACATGTTTCCTTGAACAACAAGTCTGTTTCATCCCTAAAAGTATCAAAGGTCATCACTGTACCCAAAATCTGCAGCGGAATACATCTGCGTCTATATTCTCAATTCCTTCAGCAAATGAGCATGCCATCAGACCTTCAATCTGCCTATTCCGCTTTCATTTTCTGCACCTCACCGTTCAGTCTCTTATTGAGTCATGCCAACCTCCTCTCCTTACTCCGAGCTCTCCCCTTCCATCCATCAGTCAGACAAGTGGGTGGGTCTTGGACAGACTACACGTTGACGATGAATGTTGAATGTTGTCATCCCCTGTAATGTCTGCTTTGGTGGGGTATGTATACTGTATATATATATATATATATATATATCCATCCATCCATCCATTTTCCGAACCGCTTCATCCTCACTAGGGTCGCGGGGGGTGCTGGAGCCTATCCCAGCAGTCTTCGGGCAGTAGGCGGGGGACACCCTGAATTGGTTGCCAGCCAATCACAGGGCACACAGAGACGAACAACCATCCACGCACACACCCATACCTAGGGACAATTTAGAGAGCCCAACGAGCCTGCCATGCATGTTTTTGGAATGTGGGAGGAAACCGGAGCTGCAAACTCCACACAGGGAGGCCGGAGCTGGGATCGAACCCGGTACCTCTGCACTGTGAAGCCGACGTGCTAACCACTGGACTACCGGGCCGCCATATATATATATATATATATATATATATATATATATATATATATATCCATCCATCCATTTTCCGAACCGCTTTATCCTCACTAGGGTCGCGGGGGGTGCCGGAGCCTATCCCAGCTGTCTTCGGGCAGTAGGCGGGGGACACCCTGAATTGGTTGCCAGCCAATCGCAGGGCACACAGAGACGAACAACCATCCACGCTCACACTCATACCGTGGGACAATTTAGAGTGCACAATCAGCCTGCCATGCATGTTTTTGGAATGTGGGAGGAAACCGGAGTACCCGGAGAAAACCCACGCAGGCCCGGGGAGAACATGCAAACTCCACACAGGAAGGCTGGAGCTGGGATGGAACCTACAACCTCACAATGTGTGAAGTCGACGCGCTAACCACTGGACCACCGGGCTGCCTATATATATATGAAAATATATATGTAAATATATTTGGAGATGTGAAAGGTCCTAAACTGAGGACACCTCGAGAGGAAACAGTTCAAACAGTTAACTATATTTATTGTTGGTTGGTGTTCTCATCAATTTCAGTTGTCGTGTTAAAATTATTAACCTTTTGGATAATAATCATCAAGAAGGAGTTGAATGACTTTATGCAGCCCAGGATACAGGAGAATGATTTCAAATTCACACATTTGGTGAAAAACATGAATGTTAAAATAATATCTGGTAAATATTAAATGAGCCAGTTAACTCAAACTGTCGGATAATTGTAGCTGATTTCAAAAGCAAGATAAAGCCGTCTAAATTACAGAACTCACCGGCTTCATTTGAGTGGCAAAAACACACATTGTACGTCGCAAACAGCGATGCAAACCCACTTATTTCAAGCCTTGAGGCCATACATGCATTCCGTATGTTTAGAGGCAGCGATGCAGGAGAGGATAGTGACTACCTCCAAATATAAATCCAATATTTCTGTTCTATTGAAGGCTTTCAACCTGACAATAAAATTAGACACCACTGCTCTTTGCATCATACAGCATCAGTGTCTCTGGTGAGCATCTTGCAAAGTAAATTGAAGTTTATTGTTGGTTTTCAAACCCAGAGGACAGAGGCAAATGTATTTCTGTCATGTGATATAAAGATAACCTACACTATACTTTACTGAACTGTGGTAAGTCTTTGTCTGGTGACAATGACATGTTTACTGTAGATTTTACAGCTGAAACGCATTGAACATAATACAGGACAACTCAGCCTGGGGGGCCGCAGTCTCCACATGAAAAGGCAATGCATCCTTACCCGCTTTGCCTGTAATAAAAGGGAGATGAAATAGGGGTTATATTTTAGGTTTTTGTGCACTGAAGAAGAATTAAATATACTCATGCTGGCAACTGAAAAGCAAAATACATACAGTATGTCACCATCATGCAGGTGGGTGCAAAATCGGCAACAGAAGCAACAGTGGTACTGCACCCCCGCATATTGTTGATTCACAAACTCAAGATATGTTTCAAGGATTTTTTTTTTCACATTTCAAAACAGTTCAAAACATTTCAAAACAGTTCATTTGCAAGGGAGTCCTTTCCCTTGCAAATTAACCACTGCCAACCATCAGGCTTTTGTTAGTGTGGGAACTGTAATGTGGCAACTTGTTGAGTCTAAAAAAGTGATCTTAAACTGCTCAGTACAGACAAGCCCCAACAAAGACAGTGTAGTGCACCCCCTGCATATGTTGGTGGTCAGAATAATTTGTGATACAAAATAAATTCAAAATAAATTATTCATCGATTTACAGTGATTATGCTCAATTTTGTTTCATATGTATTTTATTAATGTAGGGAGTATGACCCACTGACATCGTCCTCCTGGGTTTTTTGTGGGGGAAGCAATGCATCTGCATGCCTTGATGCAGAGATGAGTGGGCGAGTTGACAGCCACACAACAAATCATTTTGCCAAAAATTGCCGAAAACCCAGATAAAAAAGGCCAAAACTGACCAATGATGACTCAAGGCAATGCAGAGATTGTAGACCCTGGTGGATGGCGTAGTGTCCATCAATCACGTGGATTTAACCAATGACAGAGCAGTGAACTGATTTTTTTAAAAAAAGTCATTGAGAGGGTGAGGGCATACATTAGGAGGTGCTGATGTGGAAAGGCGGTGAGCAGGCGTGGGCTTATTAATAGTCCTTCAGCTTGCTGCCTACGCATTGGAGTCATCCCCGGTAATACGTATTTTAAGGGACTCGGCCTCAGAAGGTGACGCTGCCAAGGCAGAGAAAGTGCCCTTTTTGGTGACCTTAAGCCTATTGATGAATGCTAGTTTAAGGTGCAAATAGAAAGGTGTCGGTTAGTGCTGTTGCAGATTGCTTGGGAGAAGTGAAACTGGGCCTTCCGTCATGAGTTATGGCCAGGGGAATGGCCAAATAGGTTTCTCAGCATGTTGGCGGCTGCCATACGTACCCCGCCCCGCCGGCGAATAGGAATCGGCAGCCTGTTAAACCCAACCACCGCCGCCTGCGCTGGTATACAATTTAGAAATTGCTTCATGTTGGCCTCCATACAAACAAACCCCCCACAAAACCACCCCCATTGATATTGTCGGTCCGAATATTGGTCCTGGTTTTGATGTACTCATCAATGTTTATGGTACACACCCTCGGCCAACATTAGGAAACCTCTGACTGCTCTGTCAAAAAATCCTCTGCCCCTGTCCTGACTGAGGCGATGCTGTCTTATGCAGAGCTCACGTTTTCCCTCGGGCGGCTTTTTGGGCTGGGAGGATGGCTCAACCATGGATGAATGAGAACTTTTTGGACAGCAGTGAAGTGACCCGCATGTTCTTTGGTCATCTTTACATCTCTCTTCTTGTCCTCTCTTGTTTTGCTCCATTTCCCCCCACAGGGCATCGCTCTGCCTCACTCTCATCCCTTTTGCTGCTACACTAATGACAACCAGCCTGCACCATTAGTGTTGCTACGATGACAGCAGACAGATGTTTGGTGCCACTTTTACAAAGAAGAAAAACAGCACAGGAAGGCAAGTCCACTCATGCAAATGCATCTACTAATACAACACATGAACAACTAAGTGACAGTTGCATCGTGCCGTGTGTATCTGTGCAAATCTCCTTCTGATATGCAAAGCACCTCCGGCATAATACTGTCTATATATCACAAGAACAGACATACACCTATAGTATGGTTTCCGGTGCTCATATCAGAGGGAGAGCAGCTTTGTAGTCCTACCTGGTGTCAAAGGATCATCCACACCACAGATGACAAACAGGCATAATCAGCTCTCCAGAGACCCATCCTCCTGCATCCACACTTATTACAGCAGGACTAATACAAACATCAAACAATCAAGGGCCACTGGCCTCTACAGACACACACATTTTCTGGAAAACACACACATACGCACACGTATACAGTTTTATTCACATAATTGCACGCACTGCCAACACTCATTGTCATCACATCAACAGATACTGTGTGTCATATCAAAGGAATTTTACCTCTAACCCTCTGTGGCACACAGATCCTAATAATTAACTAAACACCAAACTAGAAAGTGATATACAGTACATAGCCATGACTGGCTGAGCCGAGCTGTCATTCTGTCAGAGTGGATTTGCATGTGTGTGATGTAGTTAATACTATTTCCCATGTCTGGTCCACCACACCGCACCATAATAACACAGCATGCATATGAAACTGTGGCAGACCTGGAGCTGATTTATCATCTTACCCTGGCTGGAGGCTCAGTCTGGCCTGTTTGAAGTGACACCAGAGTGTCAGTGTGACCAAATAGATCACAGAGATACAGAAATAGGTGTTTATGCATGTATCTGCGGGGGTGTGCGTCTGTGTGTGTGTGTGTGTGTGTGTGTGTGCGCACTTATGTGTCTGGGGGCTCACCCGAATGATGCATGTCGTCTAGACAACATTTGTGCCCAGCGTCCGAAAGGGGTGATTGTCTTATGCAAATGAGGCCACGCTAGCTGTGACATTCTGTCCGGCATGTGGGTCATGTGATGAGAAGGAACAACGCAGAGTGGTGACGGTTTGCTTTTTTTTTTATCTGAGTGACCATTATTTATCACAACCTCTTTGGGCAGTGAAAGGTGCAAGAAGAAGAAAACACAAAGTGGTCCAATACAATACAAATACATGCCATCTATATTTTAGCAGTGTAAATTTGAGATTCTCTCTCTCTCTCTCTCTCTCTCTCTCTCTCTCTCTCTCTCTCTCTCTCTCTCTCTCTCTCTCTCTCTCTCGCGGTCTCTCTCCTGAAAAAGAGAAACCAAAAACAAAATTGTTAATGTCTACACATACAGGGAAATGTCAACACATTCGAAAAGAATTTAAATGTTGACGTTGCAATAGATAAAACATCTTTAAGTGGTCATAATATATTTTAATTCAGTCACCATAGGGTAATATATCTATTCCACAATAACACGATGTAACAATCAACAGTCATATCCTGAGTGGTGACAGAAATGGCACAAGCAGGAGCCAAAGTTTATTTAAGACTGGACTTTCCCCCCCCCCAAACATACAATATTTGCTTTAGCTACAAGCTTGCAACCGTAAGGAAGTATAGCAAACCATAACAGACAATCCATTATTTTACAGCCTTCAAAAATTGCTTTGTGAAGAAGTACAGGTATTTTGAAAATTAAAAGTGATTCACAATTATTATTTGCATCATTCCAATATTTAACACAAATACAACTCTTTTTATTTTCTTGTTACAGATTTTTGTACAATAAACTGCTCTCAAATTACACTGAGACTCCCAATAATAATAATAATAATAATAATCCATCCATTTTCCGATCCGCTTTATTCTCACAAGGGTCGCGGGGGGTGCTGGAGCCTATCCCAGGCGGGGTACACCCTGAACCGGTTGCCAGCCAATCGCAGGGCACAGAGAGATGAACAACCATCCACGCTCACACTCACACCTAAGGACAATTTAAAGTGTTCAATCAGCCTGCTATGAATGTTTTTGAAATGCGGGAGGAAACCGCAGTACCCGGAGAAAACCCACACAGGCATGCGGAGAACATGCAAACTCCACACAGGAAGTCCTGAGCCGGGTTCGAACCCACAACCTCTCCACTGGGAGGTTGATGCGCTAACAACGGAGCCGCCCATTAATAATAATGATAATAATAATAATAATAATACTTTTGTAAATAAAAATTCAAGGTTTTTAAAAATATTTTTTTATATTACCATTAGCAAGAAAATCTGTGCAGTATGCTCATTACCTAAATTGTATAAACATAATATATCGTGTTAAATTACCCTGCTATACAGACTGTTAAAATAAGAGCAAGTCGTCTGCACAAACTGTTAGTATTTAATAATTTCCAGAATATCACAGTTCATAGTGGTTGGGAGGTGCATCAAAGGTTCTGCACAGACAAGTGACAAGTGAAAGAAAAATCTGAGGAGGCAACCTCTCTGGTCATCTGACATTGTGGCTATTAACTCAGTACTACAGCAAGGATGTTAAATATGTCATCTTCTTTGACAGCGTGCCTTTATAAATGTACACACAGGTAAGACGACGGCTTGTAGATGACCAGCTGACCTTTTCATATAACTCACAAAAGTGCTTGAAGCTGTCTCATTTTCAATTAAAGTGGTTTAAGAGTGGTAAACTACAGTGTTCAGGATATGACTGAAATATTGGTATGCTGGGGGTAGGTGCAATTGTGTGTGCTTTAGAGTAAAGAAAACCTAATGAACTAACTGCATTTGCCAGACATATCATGTCTTAGATTATTGTGAGTAAAGACTGTGAGATATTTGAGGACTATCATCTTGTCAGAGAGGATTACGACTATACATTGTAGCCTAAATTTTGCAGTGCAATGCGACTGTGCTTTCAATGGCCATGTCGCAAATCATCTAACCTCCACATCATTTAGACATCAACATTCGGCCCCTGGAGGGAAGAACAAATGCAAGGAACAATATAGATACAAAATATGGTAGACAACGTTGAAAGAGGTAGGCATTGGATATGAAATGTTTTGAACTAAATTATTATACAGATGAGTATTCAGGATCTTCTAACAAACATTCTAGACCAGGGGTGGGCAATCCCAGTCCTGGAGGGCCGCCGTCCTGCATGTTTTCCAAGTCTCCCTGTTGCTACACACCTGATTTGAATGATCAGATTATCAGTAAGCTCTGATGAGGCCTGTTATTGAACCTGTTCATTGGAATCAGGTGTGTTGCAACAGGGAGACTTGGAAAACATGCAGGACAGCGGCCCTCCAGGACTGGGATTGCCCACCCCTGTTCTAGACGATCTGTTGCTAGCCACTAAATCCTAACTCCAGAGGTGGGCGTGTCTGTAAATTTTGCCAGTCCATCATTCGTCATCTTCAGTCCATCATCTTTTCAGCCAAACCAAAACTGTAATCATCAGTCCATCATTATTCTGTTATCATTATTTTAACCGCAGTTTTGTTATCATTAGGACCGTCAGACCTTATTTTTTTTTTTTTAAGTAAAAAAACACACACCTACACAGGGTGGGGATGTCCGACAATGCCATTGCGGTCTGTGGGACGAGTGTTACAGTTCAACTGATTAACTGGCTCCTGATGCCAGGCGTGGCCATTAGTGCAATGTGAGTTCAGTAATTTTGCGTTTACCGTCTGAAGATTCATCACAAGCTACATCAAAATTGTTCGACTGCATAACTGTTCAATTCATCAATAATCATGTGAAACAAATCGGCTCGTTGACAACTCCCGGCTGGTGGCAAGAAATTGCTGTTTGTTTCACGTGTTTATTGAAGAATTGAACAGTTATGCAGTCGATGTATCTTGTGACAAAGCTGCAGACAGGAAACCCAAAATTACTGGACTGACCTTGCCCTCAGGGCCACAGCTGGAATCGGGAGGCAGTTAATCTGGAAGCCAGTTAAACCTTAACACCGGGAGGACCTAAAAAAGGAGTGCAGGCTTGGAGAAGGTGAACTACGATTTAGTGAGCGGCCAACACAAACACAGGTCACCAGATTGGCAAACAAGATTCAAACTTTTTCATTTTCTCCCGGGGAATGAGGCGGCCCCCCTCTGCTCTGCTTGAGGCTCAGTATATTCACCCCAGCGACCAAACACATGTGGGATGTGTTTCTGTCAGTCTTCAGAGAAACGGGAGTCCGTCAGTGACGGACTAATGGGTCTGCCAGTGCTGAAAAATGCAGACTGTGTTATCTTTTAAGGCTGTATCCCATTGAGGGGCCAATATTATCGGGTGTTGTCGAAGGTAAAAAATACAAGTTCACTTTGGGGTTCATTCTAGGTCACAAACGTTTGCCTCCCGCTGTTCACCAACAGTTTTAATTCATTTCATGCCAAAACGTGGCAGTACTTTCGCATAAACACAGTCATTAAGGGTGTTTTTTATTAAAAAATATTAATAAAGAGCTTTGCGCAACTCCTCAGTCAGTATAGAGGCTGTAGGACTGATTTCAATACAATAAATCAGCATGAGATAGCAGGCGTGGCTTTGATCAGATCTTGGTCGCACAGAGTGAGTGGGCGTGGAGTGTGGTACGATGATCCTTAGGACCTAAGGTTATCCTAGTTCGCGAGATGGTGTGCGGAGGCGACGCCACCAGTGTTAACGTGAAGAAATACCGGCAGCTAATTCTACAACAGAGCTTTTTCAAATCAAAAAAAAGATGACCAAGTCCCATCGTCATCCTTGACGAACACAAGCACACACACACAGAGGCATACGAACAAATGCACACAAGCAAACACACCCATTGTTCAACTGCTGTTTACTAAAAATGATAAACGGTAGAAATGTATTTTCCTGATGAAAGAAGAGAGTTAAAGCTTTTTTTTTTTTTTGTGTCAATTTAGAACGTGAAATTGTCGAGCCCTATCTCCAACCTCATCAAACAAATTTGAGATGAAGTAGAGCAGAGATTGTGAGCAAGACCTTTTTGTCTAACATCAATGACATCTGACCTTAAATTATTAAACTTAAAAGTGCCACGAACATTACATCTTCTCAGTAGAGCCTTTGTACTGTCCTCCATGTCTACTTCCTGTATGAGTAGTGTAACGGCCAAATGTTCCAACAAATTTGTAATTTTGCATGTTTACCATTTGGATTTTGTGAATGGTGGCGTGGTACATTTGCCATACTTTGGTGCAGGTAGCTTGGGAACTCTAAAAGTGGGAACTCGGCAAAATGGAACAGTTGTGTGGGCTCTGTGATGGACTTCCGACCAGGGGCCGGGCCTTTGTCTGCCTCTCGCCTGAAGTCAGCGACCATACGCTCCAGATCCTCGCAACCTTGAACAGGATAAGCACCGGAGAGAATGAATGGATGGAAAGATGCATATTTTGACACATGTTCCCTCAAAGTTGATTTCTCTCCCATCCGTGACAAGGTGTGAGCAGCATTCTGAAAGATAATGACAAGGTCATGTTCCAAACGGTGGGATATAGCTCCACTGCATCCCATCGCACTGCCCTAACCTTTCCAATGAAATGCGGCAGGCATTTTCTCTTAGCTCCCAGTCAAATGCCTTCTTTAATTATGGAAAGCCACAAAGGGCTGCGGGGGAGAAGGAAAACACTGTAAGGGTGAGAGTATGGAGGAGCACGGGGGGTGCGGTATGGTGTGGGGCTGCATGGAGTTGACAACCCAGGGCTGAATAGTGTAAATGGATTTCAAAACAGATGACCTGCATGCTGATCTCATGATCTGTGCCTTCCAGTCTTTCCTAAATGCAACCTTTTCATTTCGCATCTCTTTCTCATCATTTGGCTTCTTTCTTCTTTCTTGAATTGACCCCCGCCTTCAAACACACACAGACAGCACACACACACGCACGTCCACCCGCACACACTGATACGCATTATAGCCAGGGGTATTATCATAGAAGATGTCCAGAGGTCTACGTTGGCCTTTCACCCTGGTCTCTGGGATAGAATGGGGCCCTGCTCAGTGCCTGAACATAAAAAGCGACGGGCCAAGCAGTATTGTTGGCGGAGGCTGCTGACTGACAGGTCATTTTTCACCCATTGTTTTTTTTTTTTTTTTTTTATTTTAAACAGCAATTTTAGCTCGTAAAGTAATGCCTTGGCAACCATGAAAAAGTAGCTTCAATGCTCTTGTTATTGTTAAGTGATGATCCATGTGCAAAAGTAGCCAAGATTGTTCGCCAGGGTGCTTCATCATGGATGATTCTGTGTGTTTTTTTTAACAGGAACAGTACTTAATTTATTACAATCTTGTCCTCTAATGGGAATGATTATTGTTTTGCAAATTGTGGTTAAACACATTAAAACAGATGTGACAAAGTCATTGAGGAGTACAGAAAGTAACCTAAGCACCCACGGCACTTTCTTACAGTTTTTTGTGCTATACATGGCAGGAATTTGTGTTTACAACCAGAGAGATTCTAACATGATTCAGTCACTCAGTAGCTGTGGATTCCCATTTGCTGTTTGTATCTGGCTCTGCATGAAAGAAGAGGAACGAGACACGCTCCAAGTTTTAAATTGAATTTCATGCTGGATTAGTGGCAGTCCTCAGAAATGCATGCGAACCTCCCCCAGTGACGCACTCATCTTCACACTCCAGAGGCGTGATGTGGATGTGTGTGTCTCTCCTTCAATTAGTACACACCTAGTAGCACACAACATTGCCATGTAAGTGGATGTAATTGCCTTGTTAGTTTGTGTTTGTCTGCCTACTCCACATTTTAAGGCAGGGAATAGTTCAACTCCTTACTTTCACCTGAAGGATTGTTTATTAGTGCCCCTCACTCAACTCAATAACAACAATCAATTAATTGAAGGAAATTACCTTAGTAAGATAAAAAGGCTACATAGAATACATACATCCGCACAAGCGCACACACACACACACACACACACACACACACACACACACACACACACACACACACACACACACACACACACATCTCCAAACACTTCTTGTGTGCTCTGTCTTCGAGGGACTCATTCCTTGCTACAGTTTCTGGCCAGGTCTAATGGGGTCCAGGCAGCCTTGGGTCTTTCTGTCCTTTGCCATGTCTCCTCTTTAGCACTGACCCATGCTACAGGAGCCGGGACTGGGGCCTGGGGGATAAGGTAGAAGTACGTGTGTTGGTTTGTGTATGTGTCTGCATATGAGGAAGAGGATGGGGGGGTGGCCTCTGCTAGCGGCAATGGGTGAGCAGAGGGCAAGAGTGTGGGGGTTGAATAAAAGCCATGCAAGCCTCTCCTTTCCTCCCCTCACTCGTGATCTGGCCAGAATGACATGGATGAATAACAGAGATGTGCTCTCCTACAGACCGCCCTTGTGCTTTATATTTATATATATCGGGTCAGGGAAAATGATCGGACACATTTGTAGGTTAAATAAAAGGCAAATAAAGTAAATAAACAAAAAAGTGTTTTTATTTTCGAAAAGTACATACAATGCCATTTTTTTCATATAATGCCATTTTGCTTTGTTTCTATACAATGCCATTGTTTTTCGTTTCTTTTTCAGTTGCTGTCATGAATTAGACTGGTGAGCATCACACTTTCATTGTCGTAACGTTTATCAAAACAAACGAATCTGTAACTGCAACACAACGAGCGTTCCGTTTGCACTTCAATCTTGGTAGACATGATCCCGTACCCGCTCGAAACACGATCTTGTTATAGGTTACCAACTTCAGAGCTACTGGATCTGCATTGAAATGAAAATCAATCGGCCGACCTCGGACCGCCAGAACTCCGCTTAATTTGAAAACATAATGAAACAGAATGGCATTGTATGTACTTTTCAAAAATAAAAACACTTTTTTGTTTCTTTACTTAATTTGCCTTTTATTTAACCTACGAATGTGTCAAATCATTTTGCCTGACCCTGTGTGTGTGTGTGTGTGTGTGTGTGTGTGTGTGTGTGTGTATATATACTGTATATATATACTCTCTCTCTCTCTCTCTCTCTCTCTCTCTCTATATATATATATATATATATATATATATATATATACAGTATACCGTAATTTCTGGACTATAGACCACATCTGATTATAAGCCGCACCACTACTTTTTTAAAGAAAAAAACACTTTGTACACACATAAGCCGCACCTGTCTATAAACCGCAGGTGCCCATATTGTTACATGAGATATTTACAAAGAAAGACGGTACACAGGCGGCCGTTAAAAAAGTCTACATATAGGCCGCTTCATTAAATAAGCCGCAGAGTTGAAAGTGTGTGACAAAAGTCGCGGCTTATAGTCCGGAAATTACGGTATAATATATATATGCACACACACACATGTGTGTTACTTGTCAATTAAAGCATTGTGTTAAGATGTCACACTGCTACATTAATTGGCAAGTGTATTTCAATTTCTTCGGGAGGATATGCTGAATCCATTGGTTATAATGCAAAGGAATCTGTTTTGTCACTGTCTATGAATGAGACACCTTTAGCCCCCAATGAACGGTGCGTGTGTGTGTTGTGTGGTTGGTGGTGGTGGAGGAGGGTGGGGTGTGGGGGGGGGGGGGTTATAGAAGTGTATTTCTGTTTGTGTTTGTGGTTTATTTGTCCAGGGCACGTGCTTGTTTTCCACACTCCAGGTTCTGCTTCCACAAGAAAAACCGAGCAGCTGTGAACACCCGCCACCGAAGCTGAACAGAAGACGGCCAAACACAAGCAGAAACATGTCGGTGAGGTTCTGGCAATCTGTGTCGGAGAAATCAGGGCTGGCTCACTGTATGAGACAGATCCACCCCTAAAATGAGACCATTTCACATGGCAAATAAATTGCTGTAAAACTATGCCTTATAATCTTAATACTTGGGGAATCGTGACAAAAGCTTGCCACATTTACATGTTATCAAGACATGTTTTAATTGGCGGGAAAACATTTTAAGAATAATATTTAAAGAAAGAAAAACTCATCATGATAACTGACAAAGCTCGAAACTGACAAAAGTAATAATTAAAAAATGTAGTGAAAATCAACTACTGAATTTAAATCCGAGCTCATCAGAAAGGTCCAATGTTTTGTTCTTGGCCATTCTTGGGTATGTGTAACAAGGTGTTTTGGAACATTATGTTGTTGGAGGACCCGGGATCTGCTGTTCTTTCCATATTAACTATAGTTAATATAATATATTATATTAACTATATAATATATTAACCTAAATATATAGTTAATATATATTAACTATATATTTAGGATATTTTTTGATTTATCAATTGAAATTAGATCATTGACCATGGATTTGTCAGGGTTTTTTTCTTTAAAGTGTACCAACAATCCAGTTCACGTCATGTTAGAAGATGATGTAAGCTTTGTATGCATTTAATTATATCGAATTAACCTGTCTTTGCATATGAATCATTCAGTATTCACAAATGTGTTTATAAGTGTTTGGATTCCAAGGGGTGGTGAGGGAATTTGCAGCAGGGGAAAATAAACAATGTGCTTTCCTTGTCAAAGCCAAAACCCCAAGGCTGTGGAATATAATCCAGGACACAGTTCAGCACAGTATGAAATGCAGTCAAGTTTCGCTGGTGCATGGCTGGGGCATGTGCTGTTGTGTGGCGTGTGCATGGGTTTGCATGTGTGTGTTTTTTTTCTCAACAACATTGATGAGATTGATTGCTTCAAGATATTCCATCAGTGTGAGAGATTCTAATTCAAATCAGTGATTGTTGGTCAGAATGATGACAGCAGAGTATATCGACAAAATGTGAAAATGTAAAAGAGAAATTACTACAGTATCTGCAACTTTAGTGGGGTGCATGATAGGATTTACTCAGGGAGCGCTGAAGATAAAACCATGTTTCATCAGCAACGTCAGATGATGGCTACTTTGTCCACTTGGACACAGAGGTTTCGTGGCATATTGGATAACGTAAGCACTGCTCGTCGAAAACTAACATTTTCATCGAAGGTTATGCCCAAGTTACTGATAAGTAATCGGCAGGGGTTGCTGAGGTCCCAGCATCTCAGAAAGCTCCACTTCAAGCTTCATGCTTTGGCTATCATATGAAATTAGTAGATACCGGACTGATGTGTTACATACTAGAGCAAAAAGTGACTGTGATGAATTTCAATTCATTTTTTATTATATTTGCAATGCCGTAATTTAAAATGGCTTTTTTAGATTCTGTTTAACTGCACGCTAATGGGTGTTATCACCTTACTGTGTGGTCCGGTGATTAATGGCACAATAAAGAAAGACATTTCCGACAACTGCACTGACATGTGCTGCAATAACGTTGCTATGCAAATGTGCAGCAATCAATCTTGGCAGAGAAGTGGTTAAGTTTCAAAGGGAGGTGGAACAAAAAGCCAGCCATATTGGCAGCGCAGCGTGCCAAGTGGTAGTCATGGCCCCTGCCCAGCCCTCCTATTACGAGGCTGGCAGTAAGTTGGCCTGCCCGCTTGGGAAAACAGGGCACTGACACCAGGAACATATGCAGCAACACCTGACTACTGGGCTTCGGCATTGGACCTTCTGCCACGTAGATCCAACCTAATGATGTTGGATAAAAATAAATAAATAATAAACCACATATTTATTAAGATATAGAACTGACTTGACAACGTTTACACTCATGCTTTTCCATCAACGTGGACTATACTTGACTGTATATACAGACTAAATAGCATTTTGACAACCTCGCAATGAGACCAGTAACGGCATGCACACTGAATTGAGAGAGCAAAGCCACTGGGGATTCATTTCCTAAATCAGTGAGAGGATATGCCAGGCTTGGCTTGTGTGCCAGTCGCCCGCGGTGCACCACACGCCACCATGCTGTGCCAGCAAACAACACTGATGCCCTCCATTTGCAGTGTCACATATATCAAATGCATGCTGCCATCACTTAGCTCGCGCTAGTCTCAGCCCGGCCTGCCTTCCTGGCATATAAGTATGCATGTTCACCATCTGCTGTCATCCACTGCAATGTGCTTCAACTGGTGTAGTGTACGACTGACCGCACAAGAGTGACTATGATTGATTGTATGAGTTCAAATAGGATTAAGTTTAACCGTACATCTCAACAATGTCATATCTCTTGCAACTATTTTAATTGAAAGTTACAGCAATAAGCGCTGGAAGATGGACAGATGGAGTGATGATCGTCATAATTGTATTAAAAAAAAACTAATTTGGCACAACTTCACTTTGAGACCAAACAAGGGTTGGACAGTATTTAATATTTTTTCCTCTCCTGTTATTTATCAGGTATGGTTTCAACCATAGCTTATGTGGGCACAATTTGCAGTTGCATAGCGCAGTTTATGTTATGTTACCCCTCTTACCTAGAAGTTAAAAAAAATGTAACCACATATCGACAATCTGAGACATAAAGACAATGATAAATGTGACTCCAGTTTTTTTTAGCAGGGGTCAGGGGGTTATATGGATATATACACTGCGGGTGTACCCAAACCTGTACCAGATGAGTAGAAATGCAAATGAAAGAAAGTCTAAGAAGAAAAGGAATGAGGCAAACGGAGCTGATATTGACAAGACCCGTATTGTCTGCAGATTCTCTAAAGGTTTAAATCTTGTTCATGGTCATGTTTTGAGCCACTTGTGACTCTACAGGTGTCACTGCTCTCAAAATGTGTTCCCCAGCCTCTTCACCAGTAACGCCCCCTTAGCCCATTGCTGACCCCTGATCCCAGACACCCTTGGATGTACGGGTAACAGGAATCCTGTTAATAAAGTCCAAGGTCACTTAAAGACTCACTTTGTTCTGTCATGTCAGCGACCAAAAATAAAAGATAACCCTCGCTTTTTTATGGTGGACCATTCAAATGAATGGGTGCATTTAATTGTAAGCCGACCATTTTTCCCACTTCCTCTCATAGCCTCCTTATGTTCCATCTCTTTGCACAGCTCTTCTTATTTCTAACTCCTAAAAGGTGCTTGTGTGCTGGTTTAAAAGGTCTTAATGTGCTTGCATTCAGGGAGGCAGACCAAGGAGAGCTGTTTTAACCCTGTTTATGGCCTTGCATCCATTTGGCCAGGAGTCCTTCACTCCGCGTACCTCCCCCCTCTTCATATTTCTTGCCATTTTTCCACCTCCTTTACTCTCTCTTGCTCGCTCTCTCTTCCACCCACATCCCAATTCTTTTGTGACAGGATGTGAATGCACTTTGCTAGTTGATAATTACACTCTCCTTCCATGCTCTCCTCTCTCTGACAGTGAGATCCACAGGCAGTCCTTATTCAGCCCGTAATTTGCCTGTCCTCCCATTCATTGAGAAGGTACAAATTATCCCGCACACAGGCACGGGCTATTCTGCCTCTTTGCCAGCGTGATGACGGCTACACCGAGAAGAAAATAACCAAGAAACCGCATCTGCATCAAAGTGTAATCTAAAGCAAGAGAGATCGGTGTTTCATTCAGAAACAACAGCTTTTTAGTTAATGACGCCAGCAAATGCAGAAACGTTCTAATGTAGTCCCAATATCTATGTAGGCGCAGTCAATTATTAGGTGATGATGGCCCAGGTATTTCTGTGAGATTGCTTTCAAACAGTCAAGAATATTTTTGACATTCGTCCGAAGAAAATGGAAGGAAATTAAAGTCAGAATTAGGCCCTTCCCTGGCTTTTAAGTGCACAGGAAGATTTGAACACATCCTCTTCATTCTCATCTCATCAACACCCTTTGCTAAACACTGGTCACAAACCCCAATTTGGTTTAGGGCTCATCCAAAATAGGCTGAGTGACAAACCCCAAATGACAGGATTCCACGACAAATTACTTAGGGAGTTCTGCTGTTGAGCACATGTGACTGCAGCCGTTTATACAGCCTTTATGAGTGGATAGCTTCGTCAGGAGTTATGGCTGCGGATGAATCACGAGCCGTATATCATCCTGTGTTTAGAGTCTTTTGACAGCGTTGGTTTATTTCAGCATATCTGTGTGAATTTAATTAGAAGGTTTGTGCTGAGCGGCACTGTCCCTTTTGGTAATATATTTGTGAGACGCGTTGACTTCAGAGACCTCATTGGCTGGAATCAGAGTTCAAGCAGCTGGTGGCAATTACAGAGCCAACACAACCACTGGACAGAGACTGACTGGCCGGGAAGTCAACAGGAAATGCTTCTTCCAAAGACCATGTTTTGTCTCGTAAGTACAGAAGAAAGAAAATGTTTTAAGTGCCAAAAGCATATGGCCGTAAAGGGGCAAAGTATCGTAATCGTACACAGCAAGCAAGGCCTGATGATCAGGGAGGAGCACAGAGGCGCCCATTGTTCCTATACATCGCTCATTAGGCGCAGCCTCTCGAGATTAAAGAGATGGATATGAGCGCTGGAGTCAAGGCCCGGGGGTTAGTACTGGCGGTGAAAATCGACACTCTGCCACGGTAGAGAAGATCCATCTCCAGAGTCCCTGACCCCACAGCGGGCTCCAGCCTTTGATTTCACTCCTTCTTTTTTCATTGCCGCATCAAGAACAAACGTCGTCTCATCTCTTTGCATATTATCTGACTCCACCCTCCTCATTTAATAATAAATTTGTCTCATTATCCCCGATCCTCGCCACTCTCTTCTATAACCGTTGTTACTTTTCTCTCTGCGAGGGGTCGATAATTGATGGATCGCATTGAAGGATGGAGATGCTGTACGTATATCTGCCAAAAGCACTACGCATTGATATTCACCCCCAGGCAAAGAAAGAGAAAGAGAGGGAGACGGTGGGAAAGAGAGAGGTGACCCTGCTGGCTGAGTGGCAGTGGCCATCATGCATAGCATCTCTAAAATGGAGAAGAGGGGGTGGCGGGTGGTGGTGGTGTAGGGAGGGTGAATGTCACTTTCAAGTGTCTCCTAGGCACTCTCCCTTAATGAGAGATGGGTTCTGCTCCACAGACAGCCAAGGAGACCAAGGAGGGTCCCTCCCCGCCTCCTCCACATTCCTCCCCGCCACCCCTCAGATCTCCAATCCTCCAAGGAACTGACAGCTCGGAGCACTGCGTGCCTGCATCCCCTCCACCTGCACAACCTCATTTCCCCGTCATATCAACAACAACAACAACAACAACAGCAACGACAAATGTAGTATTAGTGTTCATCAGTATTGTCCCTCTGTACAGGCTGCTCACGTCACTCTCATGAAGGCTTTGTCATATCGTTATTAAACTGGTTCAAATATTGCACGTGTACTATTTTGCTGGTTTTCTTGAGGGAAACAGATTCATGTTAGTTAGATAGCCCAGCTCGTGATTCATTCATTCCAGCAGAAAGCAAAGGTGAGGGGAGCGATCTCGCAGGACGTCTTGCAGCCCCCATCTGTCAGACACACCCGGACCACGGATTTACATCTACCACAAGGATTTATGGGAAACCTGCCACAGAACGAGTAGGAACAGCAAGAACCGCGGGGTGGGAGATAGAGCGGTGAAATTATTCAAAGCAGTGATTATTTTGGGAAGGCCATTACGCATGCACACCTGATCAGGGGGTGTCACCCATGACTCCCCCACATCTACCATGATGGAGAGGGGTCTCATCTGTGTCACACTTTTATTTTACCTGGCTTACATAGAAGAGACTTCTCTTCGGCACCAGGAGCGCCTATATGGCTAAATTAGGCCCCAGGACAGGCAAGGAGATGGGAGAGGGGTGCAGATGAGACACTTATACATACACAGGGGATTGCGTTGAGGGATACTGGTCAAATTCACTATCAATCTTCAACCACTGTGTATTTGCTGCTTTGAGTGGAATTGTGGCCTTTTTTTTTACAGTAAGAGTATGTTTAAAAAAAAAAAAAATTATTGTCCTAAAAATGCTTCACCATTTTCATCAAACCGGCATGAATTGCAATATTAATATCAATACAGCTGCAGTGGGAGAATATCTGAAGATGTACACGTTCCAAATCAGATCCTGTAGGGGCTCTTCACTACCTCGTGGTTCAGTTCAATGAAATTGTGTTTATTTGTTGAAGGGATATATTTAGGCCAAAAATGAAAACAACCACTTATGAAATTGAAAATAGTCAGCAAAAAAATATGGAGTACATTTGCTGTATTTGTATTACTTTTGACTGTTTTGAGAAAGATTCCATGCCTAAAAGAAATTATTTTCTTTCTCAATGCGATAAATGTATAGCTGATTAAATCTAGGCCAGTGGTTAACCTTGTTAGAGGCACCGAACCGAACCAGTTCATATGCATATTCACCAAAACCTTTATTAGTGAAAAATAATTTTATTATTTATTTATTTTTTACAAATTCAAGACATTAAAAAAAACATATTAAAAACAAGGGAAAAAAAACCTTCAAGATGTATGTATCAGGTTTTTTTTAAATTGTGTACAAAATGAACCAGCCAGTGATGGCCAAGCGGGCGTGTAAAAAATAAATAACATGTTGAGTCAGGTGTGTCTTAACCACCAAGGTAGAGGGTCCGTTGAACCCCCGAGACGATTCACCGAACCCCAAGGGTTCGATCAAACCCAGGTTAAGAACCACTGCTCTACACAATGAAAATGTCATCTACTATATACACTTTCTTACTACATTTCCTGCATCTCAATACCCGTTCGCCAAATTAAAATTAAGTTTCACTCAAATTTTAGCCAAAATATGAATCATCATCATAATACGAAAAGTGGAAGAAAAGTGATACTCTTGAAAATTAGGTGTCAGTCGGCAAGATTGTACAAGAAAAAAAAAACATGTTAGGCCACAAGCTTTAGTCAAATCATATTAAAATTGTTCTTTTTTTAACACTTGCCCTATGAAATTACATGTATCATAAAAGAAATGATGACATCAAGTCACCTTCTGGATGTCAGTCACTAATCCACCTGTTTGCTGTGTAATTCGGAAGCCCAGAAAATGCCACGGTGACAGCTCTCCATTCAGCATGGCTCTTAAAGCCGTGCTCACCTTCAGTGAGGATCATCACTTTCAGTCATTACTTACAGCACTTTGCAGTCGGGATGTGAAAAAGGTGAGTGTTGCCAAGTTGGAGCACATGCTCCTGTGCTATAGCATTACCGCGGAGGTCAGCCCAACAGTGACTCCCCGTCCTTCTCTTCTCCAAATTCATTATCAGTGGCCCCCAGAAAAGACACGATTGTAATTCTGACCCACTTTGTTCAATTACCTGACGGAGAAGCAGTTGATTATTCTCTTCCACAATTATGCTTATGATATATTATTACTTGATAATGCCTGTTTCATTTCACTTCTGTTTATAACACGTCTTTCGGTTGCTAAGACAACATGTTGAATTTTTTTTTTTTGGTGCAAGTGTACGAATGGTGTCACAGATCAGAGGAAATGTGATGATTAGCCGGTCGCAATTAACTGACATGAAGATGAAGAGAGCAAGGTTGAGATCTTGCTTGTAGTGATGAGGTTCACGTAACTGACCCGTTTGATAGCTTTTGACCTCAGCCTGACAGACATGACAAATCTGCTCGCAATACTATGCAGCAAGCCACCCCGCAAATACATAATCAACACGTGACAAAATATTGTTCATCATAATATTTTTATTCCATTTTTTTTTTTTAAACATGGCGAATAGTAACAACGTAACGACTCGGTAGTCTTTTTGGTGATTTGCTTTTAGATACATTGGATGTTAGAAGAAGGGCTGAAAATATCTGCAAAGACAGAACATTTTCATGGTTTCTTCAGCTATTGGGTTAAATTCTTTTTCACCTTCTCAAGTGCGCATTTTTAGGGGCGTGGCCAAAAACAGGGCCCAGTAACGCACTTGGTGCCGAGTACAGGAGAGAAAGTTAACTGTTTATCCCATGTGCTAGCCCGTGACTTGATGAGCTAGCGAGCTGGCGAGTTTGATCGACTGGAGCACGGTCGTCCAGTATGTCAGCGCCTCGCTCTGTGTTGGTCCTCACATAACAGAGACACTTGCGGGAAGGTAAACTGTTTAGGTACAGCCGCACGTGCTTTTCAGCTTGCAACGGACTACACGTCTACAGATGAAGGTTGTGTTTCCAGTGTCCTCAATCCTAGAGCCGGAAAGAGGGCTCTATTTTTCATGATTTTGGATCCTCATTTTATATGCCGGAAATAGTTCCCCCCCCCCCCCACATTTAGCAGGCTTCTTCACGATACTCTTCTCTGTTGTGTCAAATTTACCAAACATTTTTTGTTGTTCCTTTCCAGTGTCTTTCATTTCAATATGCATTTAAGATGAGCGTTGGCATTTTAATCAAACACTTTTGTTCTTTGGTTTTAGTGTTCGAGAAATTGGGGTGTTTTATCTTTGGCTGAGGCTTTGATCCCACAAACTCCCTGCCACCCAACCTCTGAGACACATTTTCAGACAGAGAAATGGACAGACCTCAACACCAAGCCCCGCAATATTTCACCACACACGTCCCCCCCCCCCCCTTGTTCATCTACTCCGTGACTGCTATGTATGTAAGGGCCTTTATTGGGATGGAAAGCAGATTGAGACTTTGTATTTGAACCTGTTTCAAAGCGTCTTACGCATTTTATAATTGTCTTTTTCCTGGCAGGGCATGATCAGTTCACTAAAAATGTCCAGGCTGTTCCCGAGATGATGAGCCATTCATACGTGTCCAAAGGAAAGTTGATTCTCCCCCAAAATATACACTCTCTTGTCTTGTATTTTTATTGAGGATGGAATGAGGGAGACACCATTAACTTTTGTCAGTTTGTGCCATAGTAAAGAGAAATTCTATGTTGCCAGCAGCATGAAATGTTTTTTTAAAAAATAATAACATACATCAATTTCATAAATTATCATTATTGCTGAAATATTCCAGTCTTGTGATGGCTTTGATGGGTGATCTTTATGCAAAAGAAGCTTTAATTATAACAGCTGCCTCAGCGATCTGGGCTGCCACACTTCTCTGTTCAGGGGTGTGACAGTTCAAGTAGTTGCCCAGAAAGAAGACATTTTTGCCAATAGAAGACTTTTTTTTTTTTTCATTTTAAACACCTTTGTATCTCAGTTCCAAAAGCAAGTTGTTTCATAAATTCCAAAAGACTAAGTATATTGAAATAAACTAAACCAAACGGAAATGTTTGACAAATAAAAGACAACTTTAAAATACTAGCAATTTGGAAATATTTTATTATGAATTTCAATAATGTTGTTGAAATCAGGCCATTTTAAACAAACTTGTCCAAGGAGTGCAGGAGGAGGAGTTCGGCACCGCAATACACACATGCTATTGCCACCGTGTGCTACCGCGGAGCATGAAATGGTGATGAGAGCAGCACAGCAGAACAGGACAAGCTGTACTACATGCACGGACTAAGATCATAAAGATAACTCTAAGGGATGATGTGAAATTTTGCCTCTGATTTATTCTGACAGCAAATGTGTTCGTAACATTCTGACATAACATTGAAACAAAGTCAAGGAAAGCGCAATTAAAATTGCCACGGACACTTTCCTGGCACTGTTTGATGAAAGAATAATAACAGTGGCTATTACTCATAATTTGCATACTCCCTAACACCCACAGCCCGCATTTCATCGTCTTTGTGATTCTAGCAATCTGGTGGGCATGGCAAAGCTGGATATGTGGCATAACATATGTGGGAAATATTCTAAGGCTTTTGTGGCATGGCAGGGAACCATCTAATCTTTTGGATATAGCTCGGCCTTAGATAGCCAGTCTGAAAGGCTGTTAAGAAGAATCGGACAAAAGGACTCTTAATTTCCAATACGGATCCGCCGGTTGTCAAAACAATTATCATATCAGGAGGTATCAGGCTATGACGACTGTCAGACCACAACCCCAGGACAAAGCCACTATTGTGTCTTTGGGAAATCTACATGCTCTTGGTCAGATAGGCAGGGAGGAAAAGGTAGAGTGAAGAGCTAGAATCAACATGCATTTCAAGCATGTGGTAAATCTTCATCTCACTGGACAGCACGTGTGTGTGCCGTTTTTAAAATTTTTTTTATGGTACACGTGATCTCATACTGTTGTCGCTCAGATGTGTAGCAACACGCTGCTGACAGTATTCACCACCGATTTGCGCTTGTGTTGAGATTAAGTGCTGGTGACAAAGAGAGATGCCTGCAGGACCCTTCAAATAGCCATCCTCATATAACGTGATACGGACAATACTGGGAGCAGCTCCGAGATGAGATGCCAGTCTAAGCATATGTTACCCGGGGACAAAAGCACCAGGCAAAGAGGTTGGGGTTGGGCAAGATGGTGAAGAAGCAAAGTGGGTAAGCACGATAAGTATGACAAATGGACAGACAGGCCGAGGGTTAGGAGAGTGGGTGAGAGAAAGAAGAACCAGACAGGAGGGAGGGCAATGAGATGTTGAAAGGGATGAGGAGCCCGCGCATGAAAGGGCGGAATGGAACAAGAGGGGGACGGGCTGGGGCCAGTGTGGGGTTGAAGGGGTGACGAGGGGAAGTTTGAAGTAAAACTGTTGGGACATGTGTGACATTAGGACGTTGGGGCACTGACAGGAGTTGTGGCATTGGTTCGTTTGACTTGTGCGGAGCCTGGGAGGAGTAACGCAATGTAACAGTGGTGGAATGGTCACTGTATGCCACTGCCTTTCCGTCAGATGCCCTGTAATGACATGTCAAAACATTTAAAGAGGCTGCTTGTTGAAATGTTGCTGATGACTAAATGTCCCCTGGCTGACATCAAAGGCTGTTTTGGTCAAGACTTTATTTCATCATTTAAATAATGCCGTATTTAGCAGGAAAGAACATGTCGAAGCCAAGCCCGGAAAAACATAACAAGTGTCTTTGTGACGAGGCCCAGTGTTTGGTGGCTATAGGCTGATGAGACTAAGCAGCGTCCCACGGCCATATAAACAAAATCCCTCCGAGGAGAAAATGCCAGCGTACCCCAGACGTTCCTTCCAAGAAATGTGACGTGACAAGAAACAGACGCAGGTTCAAGCCGTGGCCTTTCAGGCCTTGCTGAATTATTTACCCTTCCATAAAACACATGAAATTCTGATATTCTTTCTGATTTGCACTAAAAATAATAAAATGCAAAATCCTCAACATGTGTTATGACATGTAATGAGAATATGAATATAATAATACATAATAAATAGATGTTTACCTGACAAATGTAAAACTTCACTGCAGGTACAAAAAAAAAAGTGGACTATGTAATAAATCAACTGGAACATGCTTGACTTCAAACTAAAAGAAAATATGCAAATCCATTCAGCAGCCATTTCATTAGGTACACCTGCGTAATAAAATGAGCTCCAATACCACTCAAAAAAATAAAGAAAATGTTCATTTAAAAGGTAATTCTGTTCTAGTTTTGTTGATTATTAATTTTACAAATGTGTCCAGGACTGTGGCTGTTTGCAGCAGTGAAGAACTGCACTGGAGCACAGTTTCTAATACGTTGCCCGTCTCATTGATAAGGTAATCAAAAATGTTGAAACACCCTTGATTCTTTGCGATTTTAAAGCATTGAAAAAAAAATACTGTGAAATTGCCGTTAGTATTTCGGTAAAGCAATTTTAGCTATGCTATGTTAGAGGCCATTGGTGTGTGCAGACATAATCAGTCACACAAGAACACAAAAGTTCGGGTTGAAGGCGAGCTCCAAGGGAGCTTGACAGCGGGGCTCTGTGATGGCCCTGGACAACTTAACATTGTCCATTCGTGTAGTGCTGCTTGCAGTTCCTTATCAACGTACTTTGCTTGCTTCCATCTACTGCATGGACTCCAGGAAGTTTATTTCTGATGACGCAAAGTCAAAGACCGTGCGCCTCGAGCCAGCAGATTTTAAAGTGAAAAGAGGAGCTGCTTCCATTGGACTGGGAAGCTTGTCATCTGTGTTGCCGTCATGTTTTAACTGCACCTTTCTGCAAAAATATAAAAAGAAAGAATACTCTATCCATGCACACAATTAGGTGGCGCTTTGCCCCAGACTTGCGCTGGCCACGAAAATAGAGCCCAGCCCATTGTATCTTTTCCATCAGTCAAAGTTCGATAATGTGAAAACCCATTATCAGAGATAGGCATTCCGTTCCTGGGATGGAACGGTCCGCCCGTCCAGTTTTGGGAGCCATACATTTTTTGAAATCTAAAATGAATAGAAATATTATTTTCCTTTTTTCTTTTTAAATCTGTAGCAGAAAATTGTTGAACCAGGTTGCAGCGATATGTCAGCCCATCCGCCATATTGTATGTGGCTTTAATATTAGATATACAGTTAATTTGGCACATAATATTGTAAAACTGAGCTAGGACAAAAAAGCAATAATTCCGTATTAATCCAGTGAGTTTTTGCTTGCTGATACATCTCCAAGGGGGAAGCGTATTCACAATTTGTCAGGTTCGAGAATGAACCGAATAATGTTTTGGATCCCCAAAATCCAGCCACAGACAAAATGTGAACAACCAAAAATATTTATGATCAAAAACGCACAACCAACACAGTCTAAACAGAAATTGATGGTCGCATGGAGCAAGGAAAAACAAGCCATACAAAAATTTGCTTGCAAAAGGCAAAGTAATAATAATACCAAGGATACAAACGAAATGACAAAAGTCGAATTTACACGACAAACAGGAACAAGATAAAAATGACAAAATAATACCAATAATTACAAAACGAGGAACTAAGAGAGCAAAAGGACTATGATCGAGATCCAAAGTTCTAGAAAACAACACTTGTGCATAAACTGCAAGCAAGGTCAATAACTTGGCAACTTGGCAGTCCTGAAATACTTGGCAAGACTTGGTTGTAAACCAGACACAGGTGCACCACTGAAGAGGCTGCAAAAACAAAAAACACAGACAGAGCAAAATCATGACCCAATTTGCTTCACTTTGCCACATCCAATATGACTGCGGCGTCGACGTACTCAAAAAGTCTTTGTATATGTAATGTAAATGTTGTCGATGATAATACTTGCTTGCGGTTGTCACAAAAGGTGCCATTCGAGATGGGATCTGCAGTGCTACGCGAATGTATGGAGCAAATTAAGTGCTGTCCCGTCTGTAGGGTATCACTTGCCCCCCCCCCCCCGCACCCCCGCCACCCCACCTTCTCCCACGGCCATAGGGGGGTCAGGGGGGTGGCGGACTGGGATAGAAGCGCTTTAAAAGGACGAGGACGGATGGGGACGGAGGACGACAATTATAAGAATAATGACGGAAGGGTACCCAGGTCGCGGACGGAGTACCCAGGGTAACGTGACCATCTCTGCCAATCATTAGATTTGCAAAGGTAGATTTTTATATGGTTCTTTTGAAAATGCCATTTTGTATATCTGTGAAAGTACTCATGAACAAAAACTAAGGTAAGAGCTATGTTGAATAAGTTGAGTTATCGCCTGTGTCCAAATCTGTGTCCTTCACATCTCTCAAACCAACAGTAGACGATAATTGAGACTTGCCAAATCCAATGTCACCCAAGCACAAATGTTTGAATCTTAAATTGGCCTTAGGTCACACAGTCAACTGTGGTATTTATCCTTCAGACTTAAATATGGGGCGAAGCGGAGGGGGGCGGTGGGAAGAATGTGAAAAAAAAACTGATAAAAGAAGGCATTTAAAACTTTATTAACTGAAGAGAACACTCGCTGCTGGCCTTCGCGGGGATTAACCCTTTGTTAACGCTTAACAATCTATAATGATCAGGGCCAGACGTGTTTATGCACAGACAGCTCAAATGCTGCTCCAAAGGAGTAAAAAAAAAAAAAAAAAAAAAGAACAGAGGCCTCTATTCTTTGCTCTTTGTATGTTTCAAGGCCTATTGCTATTTGTGTGTCTGCTCCTTAATCTGGTCTGCATTCAATTGGCTCATCTTGAAGGAGACACATTTTTGGGGTCTGTGAGTGTTTGTACTGTGGTGCATTGAGGTCAGTTCAGGTCACATACTGGATGAAGTGCAAAATAAACAATGATACCTAACTAACATTTGAAAAATTGATTTCAATCATTTTTTGGCACCCTAAGAAAGAAAAGGTGATGTCTGTGAACCACTTTATTACTGCAAATAAGTGACTGCACAAAAGACGTGTTTGCCTTCATAATCCCGAGGCTCCCTTTCCACTGCGAAGCCTCCAACAAATATCAATCCAAGCAACATATCCAATTATTCGGAATATGAGGGCCAGAGGAGAAAAACAGTTTCCTTTTTGAACTGCATGTCCTCCTTCCTCCCTCCCGATGGTGGACTCCCACAGTCCTTAGGCCTTTGTGTCTGTCTCCTCTTTATGAATAGAGGTTTAAAAATGGCCCGGAGCAATGCAGTGCGTCCTCTGCTCCCTCATTGATAGCCAATGCATAATTCATTTATTTTCATCACTTCATCAGATGTGCATAAGCCTCACCCAGTTATTTGGGAGGGAGGAGCATTTATTATCTTTTTGCCATCATTACGTCTCAGGGTCTTACTGAACATATTTGCCCTATTCAAGTCATTCATGGCCTCTCAACTTTATCAAGGGGCCCCACTGAGATGAAAGCCAGTCTTTATTATTGATTATCAGAGGGATTATCTCTCGGTGAAAGTTAAGGTTACCCCACCCCCGCCGTGCCACCAGTCAACGGAAGGGGAGCCCAGTCCTTTTTTCTCAGGAGATGTGTCACATCACGCTACTCTCTCATGTGTGGCTTTTGTGCATATGCAAAGACATGACAAATAATGTTGGAATTTTGTTCTTCTCGTCATATATGTACTTCGTTGTTTTCAAGATAATATACCCCCCCCCACCACCACCACCACCACCACCATCACCATGCCTACCCCCTACTCAAAAAAAAAAAAAAAAAAAGCTTCTTTTGTGACCCATATGCAAGATGCAGGACAAAGAATTTGAAACTCTATATCCTGTGTCCACATCCCTATGTGTAAGTCAGAGCCCCGGTCCAATTATCCATAGCGCTCTCCCCTACCTTTCTCTACTTTAAATGAAAGACAAACAAAAAGCCCAAAAGCAGCTGGCTCGCCGGGCGCTTCTTGTTGAGAAAGCAGCTCTCTCGCGACCTGCTCTTCACCCATTGCCTGCAAGTCTCCAGTCTTGACCGTGCATTATCTTCCAGACTCAATGCACCTCTTGCCTCATCTCCCCTTTTCTCTACCTCACCAAGAATAAAGCACTCCTAATGACTGTGGGCTCTCAAGGGCCTGCTGGTGCCCGGGTGCTCAAAAGTGTGGCATTGTGGTAAAAAGGGGGGCATATCCTCCTTCTCTTCCTCCTCTTTTATCACAGGTGAGAATAAAAGGTCAAGAGGGGTTAATGTGCTGCTGTTGCACAGAGATTTGGGCTATTGGCAGGGTAGCAAGCATGCCAAATGCCAGAGTCCAAATACTTGCACCAAAAAAGTATTGGTTTATTTGTTTGACCTATGGGGTTTTATTATTGTTTCCATATAAAAAATGGAGATGTTCAGGTTTAACTCCTTAAGGATCAAAATGAGGTCACCATCTGATGCTTTATCTAATCTGAAACATGAAAGTCTAAAAATACTTTTTTTTTTAATGTGGTATTTCTATATTGCGAATTTTTCACCTGAGACATATCCTTGCATGCGATAAATGAGTTCACTGAATATTTGCGTGATACAAAACAGATTGTATATTTTTCATTTGAAACTGAGAAGTCAGACACACTTCCAAGTTAATGAAATGTATTAAATAAATGCATTTGCACCTCTGCGGTTATGATCTCTTTTCCTTTGTGTCATTATTGGTACCTTTCTATGATGGCATCACAAATTACACAAACAAAATTCCACAGAAAAGGCAAACCACAGGTGTAGAACTCATGCTTTTGATTCTCGTCTAAGTTATGTGTCACTAATTTGCTGACATCTTGTGTTGCATCAGGCATTGCCACTGTCCAACCTCCAAATGTGCGTTTGACATTTTAGACATTCTTTTATTTTTTTTCAGTAAATGTGGTTGGAACTCAAACTCGCATGACTTTTGGGGCGTTCGGGCTTGGGAGGTTTTCCTGTGCACTTTCATCATGAAAACCACAACAACTCTTCTCCAAACATAAGTTCTGCAGAACTGACAGAATCAATCATTTTAACCCTGCAAGGCTTCATGGGCTGGAGTTTTCTTTTCATTATTAATTCTACTTCAACTATAAATGAATTTCTCTCTTTCTCACCTACAACTTAAACAACTGCAGGCGAGTCAAAAGTAATTAATTTCAAAGGCAGTGAATTAAAGCCAACTTCCAGTCTTACATTTCATTGCGATTTGCATTTTGATAACTGCAATTCTGCACTTTATTTTTTTCATCACGCTGGTTTACAGTCTCTTTACTCAACATTTTCACTTTAATATCAATGTGGATCAAAAGCCTTTTATGAAGATTTTCTGCACTCCTTCCAGCATTGTTAAGGCTCCGAGGACAACAACAAAGTGCTTTCCAATGCAGCGCCACGTTAGCACAGAAAAATAAAAAAAGTGCAGTTATTCCTGCGCTAAGTTCACATCAAACACAAGGTGCTCCAAGTGAGAGAAGATGAAAGAAGCAGGCCTGACCCGGAAGATTAGACCAACACCGCTGCCAGCTCTGCGGCACCCAGGGGCCATTCTCACTCTGGGATTCTACCCCCTCCTCTTCATAAAGCACAATGGACTTTAGCGAAGAACAAGCCTGGAAAAAGAGGGTAAAATATGAGGAAAGAAGGAGATAAAGAGGCAGGCGGGGGAGGAACCGAGAAACGTTGTAAAGGAGCAGAATGAGGTGGACAAAGAAGGAAGGGAAAAGGATGAGCTGAAAAGACCAAGGAAGAATAATGCAGCATAATTTCGACAATGCAAAACTGGTGCAAGACTACCCCAACCTACTTTTTTCCCATCCTCTGACAGATAGCGCTGAGGCGAGGAATAAGGCTGATTATCATAATTGCTTAAAGTGTGTGTGAATATTCATGACTTTTACAGCCTTATTATAGCCACAAATCCACACCACAATGAATGTAAATGCATTGTGATATTAAACCTAGCGCAATGCCCTCAATCTTTGTGTGTGGGTGTGGGGAGAGGTGGGGTGTTTGTGTGGACTGCAGCTGTGGGTGTCAAGGTTGGGCGCTATCTCTAACCGGCCCTCATCAGCTGGCTGAGCTGTTCCCATGCGTCACACACATAGGAGAGAAAGGGGAACGCTAGTACACGAAGCACAGTCATAAAGCGGCGACAACCACAGTGCGAGCAGAGAGAATCAATCAGCAAAGATGAGAATAATTTCTGGAATGTGACTGGAAGATCATTCATGCACAAAAACCATGACCTGGATGAAAAAAACAGGAGGAAGTTCACTATATCGGTAAATGAAAAAGTGGATAGAAACATGTTGGTTGCCAAAACCAGATTTCGGATCTAATTCTGCACATAAAATATCTGAGACACATGTGCGCCAAACTTCTGAGACGTGCTTTTTGATTCCACTTAGTTCCCCATGAATCTTAATTTTCAGCCAACAAAAATATATTGGACTACTTCGGAGATAAGTTTCAAGATACATGCTGGAGTCATTTGGCTGGTGAGAGCCCTTAGCCACACCAAACACGTTTGGGATGCACTAGAAGAGAGACAGTGAGCCAAGGTCAGAAACACTGAAGCACACAAATGTCCCTGATGACAAAAATGTCCACAGACACACTCCAAAATCTTGCAGAAACTCCTCCAAGAAGATCGGGAGCTGCATGTTGGGTGTCAACCAGCATAAAATAATACCCAAAAAAATAATTAAAACACAAAGTAATCATACTAACTCATACACATCAAACACCAGAAAACAGAATGGTGTCAGTCTGGTACTGGGTCGAAAGCCAAAGAATGAAGATGTGTCTTCAAACGAGTTTTAAAAACGGACTGGGATACAATACTTTTGCCGACGTATGAAAATCCCCTCCCCACTAAAATGACATACAACAACACACACAAAGGCCCCCTCCTCCTGACGTGCCCATGCATCAGAGGTGCCAGATGGCACAGGACAAGCCCTCCGGAGGGGAAGACAGTGTGGTGACCCCCTCCTTCTCTCACCCACACTTTCTCACACACTGAAGTGCAAGAGTGGGGGAGCGGAGTTTATCAGTGATGCCCGTCAAAGCATTCACACGTAGACTACGTACTGACAAACTCTGAAGATGCAGCGATATCGGGGCATGTCTTAACGTATTCGGAGGCAGGCGAAGAATTTGAATGGCCCTTGGGCCTGCTGCATTGCTGCACGGACATTGCCCAACATCAAACGTTCACTTTGTCTTACCATCCGTGCCCTCCTACATGGTGATGCTATCTCATCTCCACCTGCACGCTACGACGCTGACCCGCACCGAGACCTGCGCCGTGCAGCAACAGGACCCATGAATGCTGTCCAAAGCCATTCATAGGGAGTGGAAGTGGCGAGTGTTGTGGGTGAACAGTTCAAGCGCGAGGAGTTTCCCATGGGAGAGAGAGATGAAGCGTGCTGGGATTGCCTTTGTCAGTTTTTGGAATTAAAAATGCCATGATGAATGTCATTTACTGTATGAAGATTAAAAGTGAGACTCGAAATAAGCAGTTTTGCATCACCGTTTGTAAATCAAAATTTCTATTTTGCGCCTGATTAAAAGTGTGAAAGTGTTCACAAGATTACTAAGACCCAAACAGAACATTAGTTGTCAGAACAAAAACAACCAATTTCTCAGCCCAGATCACATCATATCTCATTTGGTCTTGTTGTATGTCATTACTCAATCAATCAACCAAACTTCAGTTTTTCACATTGTTCGAAATCAAGCCCCCCCCCCCCCCACACACACACACACACAGCGTTGTAGTGCATATTTAGTCAATGACATGTACACACAATTGTATGGACACACATATACAGTATTTGATCACTTATTTTTTGACATTTTAGGAGAAGCTGAGCTTCCCTTGCAGCCTTAGAGCAATCGCCTCTGGTGTTTGTATTTGGCATAAACACCTTTTTTTGGTGAAATCAATAAGCATTTTGCAAAGGAGAAATAAAATATTAATTAATAACAGCGATGACAGAGGAAAACCTACTCGGGCTGTGACTCTACTACAGTATTTCCTTGACCAGTACTCTCCACCACAATAGATACTGAACACCAATCAATTGCATTCCTGAGTCATCAGGAGAATAATTGTAATTCCCTCAGTTCATAAATGCTGTCGTTCATGCAATGCTATGGAAGGGATAATGTCACATTTTGTCGGATAGTGGGAGGACTCCAAAAAAGCAGGGAGGCAGTAAGGAGCAGGGTGGACTGACCAAAAATGTATTTAACAAAAATACACACAGGAGTACACTGGGAAAACACTAAGTCGAAGTACTCAAACAAATTCCTGGAAACCGCACGGAATCAAAGTAACAAACAAAACTATAACAGGAAACAAAACATGACAGGAGCACACATATACTCACATTCACAATGACCCAACAAAGACTGACAGAACTCAGGGAACGAAATACGAGCAAAGCGACGAGACAACGAGAAACACCTGGACAAGACACGATGGGTGGAGGGAGCTGATTGGTTAAACACAAGGGACACTGATGACGAGAACAAGTGGCGACAAAAAGGGCACATGAGGGAACAAAACCAAACAAGACCTGAACAGAAACATAACAGATAACTACTAAGCATAACAAATCTCTATTGCTAACCTAAAAAGCATCACATACCAAACAATTTACCGGTACGTGTCGTTTTACGGCTGCCACTTCAATGATACAAATATGTTTTAAGTGCAGTATATAGTGTATTTTACCTCATCATTATGATAACTATTATTATTATTTTCTTTTTTTTTAAATGCACTGTGTACAAATTAAAGGCCTTATCCCTAAAAGACACATGGCCCCTTCTGCATTTAAACCGAAACCTCCAGGAAATGCGATGTAAAAGTCCAGTTTACTGAATGTCAACCAATGGGCATTTTTCCACAGTTACATCCTAAATTTCTATATATTTATTTCACCGTCCCATGGTTTAAGAGCTTATTTGATTTAGTCAACTTCCTCCGTCTGGAGGGAGAGCCTGCACTGGGAGGACAGGCCAAGCCATCCCAAAGGGCTTCATCACTTATCAGCAGCCTTCTGAGATTCCACTAAGATTCACCCCCTTATGAATAATCTCACCCACAGGCAAAATGGTGCATCGGAGGGAGGAGGGGAGCGACAGATTATTTAGAAACAGACACAGGGATGGTCGGTGATACTGTAGTTTGAGGGAGACTAATAATTAAAGCGAGTGAGGACGAGAGCGGGATGGGATACGTGGTAATGGAGAGAAGGAAGGAAGCTGGAGGGTTGGAGGAGATGGAGAGCTGAGAGAAAGCAAAGCGAGAGGAAGTCTTTTGATGTGTTTCCCGGTTCCAGTGCGGGCATCAGGGTGGATGGCGGTGCTATAGCTTGCCCCTCTGCTCAAAGGGACTGACTGGTTTATTAAACGCTCCCACCGCCCCCGTGCCTCCAAGCATGATGGGATTAATGCTGGCATAACCCTTTACTTAATTTATTACAGGGGGACACTGGCTAATTTGATTTGATATTATTTTAATAAAGTTCTGTGATGATTCGGAAGATTGTTTCAGGCTATCAGAAATAATTTTCCAGTTATTACAACCACTCAGGCAAGTCCTTTGATAGTGGCAGTCAGTCTTGCTGCATGCAGAATACATTAGCTGTAAGCGTTGAGCTACTGGGGGAATGCTCATAATGAGAGCGCTCCGATTTGCTGAGTGTTGTGAAAAGGTGCCCGCCTGTGCCGTGGGCAGGCAGCATGTAAGTCAAACATGACCAAAAAAGATGAAGGAAAGGACATGGATGACCGAGGATGAGGCAGAAAAGGAGCGGCGACATGTTTGGTATGCATTGAGATCATGCGCGTCACCAATGTATGAATCTCAGAGGGATACGCGGTTATTTAAAGCTCTGCTACTCGTGTGGCTGTCCCTGAACAATAAGATGGGACATTTTGTGTTTCAGCATTGTCAGTGCATGATCAAATGTTTTTGTCTTGAAAATTGTGCATCTTTTTCCTTGCTTTGTGATTTTGCATTTTTAGCATGGTTTGCATATTTCGCACAGTTCTTTTGTATATCGGTGTCCCAGTACACCATTGCCCACGCTGTATTAGAATAATCCTGTTTTCCGCCAACCCTTTCGTTCACTTCGCACCATGAGTGTTGCCAGTTGAAAATAATCCAGCTACTGTCTCTTCCCCCCATTTACATATTCCTTAAAATAATTGAAGAGACTCGGGATGTCTCAAACTATTTCCTTAATCCTGCGTCCTGTGCTCCCTGGAAGTTTTGGAAGAGAAGTAGTGGGGTTAAGCAAGGGGGCTGAATTTACGTTAGTTGCAATGTTTTTGTTTTGCTTTTCCTTAAACCCCAAATGACACACATTTCCCTCTGAAAAGATAAGCCCTCAGTCAAAGGCCGCGGGAGATGTCTGGGATCCTGTGAAAGAAGTGGGGGAATTACCTACCAGAGGTCTGGCATGAAGGGGGATGGAGGAAAAAAAAAGGTTGGGGGGGGCGGGCAGTGCTACCCTTATTCATTAGTCCGTCTGGGGTCCAAGGCGGGGTCACACAATGTGACGGTTGTTCTCCAGACCCCCAGACCCCAGCAGACACATTTAATGGCCACCGTTTCCTCTCCAGACTGAGCGAGAAGGACGGGAGTTTGGGGGTATGGGGGGTGAACGGGGGTGGCGTATGGGAGTAAGGTGACAAAGGGAGGTGGGCTTCGGAAGACTAAGGAGAGGAACGATGAAAAGGGTAAAGACGGAGAGTGAAAACATGTTCATGTCTATGGAGTCGTGTGTGTGGGGAGGGGGGGTGGGGGCAAGTTCTGGAAAATGAAACAAAATAAGGTCACTTGAGATAGCCCCACACACTCAGAAGCATCATAGAGGGTCACGAAGATTTTCTCCTTCATACTTGCCATTAGAGGGATCATACAGCAATCCACCTCCGGATGCCTTCTGCTTTTTCAAATGCTCATATATTGAAGGTTTCAAATTTAGAGCAATTTGGGGATCGGAGTAATCTTGGGTAAGTATGACTCCTCTGCAAAACCTTGTGTTTGGAAACAGGACAGTTCCCACTTTCTCCAAACTTTCCACCAGCTATGACATAATCAGATTTAAAATGTGACAATAAACTTCTATGGTGGGTAATTGTTGCAAAAATGTGAGAATGATACTTCACAGTCGTTATTAAAATGACATTCAAATGATATGCAAATCACATGGTGTTTTTGTTCCTTATGTACGATTTAAGCAAGGCATTTGATAATGTCAAAATGTCAGAGGTTGCGGTAATAGCTAGCTTTCTCTTCATTATATCCGCTGAGCTACGCTGCTCCACTTTCAGTAGTATGGCCCCAGGCTGAAATCAATGTCCGCAACCAAGTAATCAAGGTTATAGAAAAGGGCATGCATTAACACGATTTCACTGAAATATGCAGAGTTCATGTGCGTATATGTTCCTGGATTAAATAAAAACTACTCAAATGTCAAGAATATGTACATGCACCTCCGAGCAAATGCTCCCGATAGGTTGATACTGCCGATGTTGTGACTGGAGGGCTCAGCGGGGCAACTTCAGTAAATGATAAGTCAACAAATTACATATTACATTATTGATGTGGTATGGGGATATAGATGACACATTAAACAATCCTTACATTACAGATATGATATTTTGCTTGTTGCCATCCACAGATACGTGTAGGGCTTTTGCCCAGAGTTGTAACCTGCAAGTATGTTATGGCATGCTTGGAGCACCGCATGGAAGGACAGGCTCTGAATTAGTTGAAACATTTTCATATAATTTGCATCACGGTTTGTGGTAGAATTAATTATTTCCTAGATCTCCTCTTACACGTCCATTTGTGGAGGTTTGCTCCTCGTTGCAAGTAGCAATTTTTCACTTTACGCCGCAACCAATTAGATAAACTGCAAGAGGCAGACTTGTTTGGAGGACCCGCCGCCTTGGCAGTAACGAGACAGTCATTGGTTTAACTGCTTAGTTTTTATGAGCATAGACTTTAATCATTCTTGTTATTATCAGGAAAAAAAAGCATGTTCACATTTTGAGAAAATATACAGTAACACTAACTGGAATGTTGATTGCTTATGCAACTGTCAGATTATACAGTATGATGTACATTATAAAGGCAGGTTGTCTTTATGAACCTTGCTGCGTGTACAGGGGCACAGCCAAGCTGGGAGAAGGGGCCTCCTCTGAATGGTTCCTGCAAAGATGAGTCATGGCATTGTCTAAAATGACATTAATGAGAAAAATTCAGAGATCCGGTGAGGTAAATTGAGCCTAGCAAACAACCCCAGATTGTTTGATGTATTAATATGAGGCCTTTTCCTGAGATGTTTGTTCATATTGACATTTGCCATGTATTCCCTATTTAGATCATGATCATCTATCAACTACATTATACAACCACGCGAAGGAAATAATAACTGTTCCCTTATGTTATCTCTCTTGTACACACCTCCAGCTCGAAAGTCTGGCGGCAAAAAGCACATGTTGATGCTGTGAAAGCACTAGTTAGCTGTACTCGCCATGCTGACAAGCGCAAGAAGATTAGGGGTCATGTCACTTCCAGATTATTGGGGGCTTTTACATTTAGAAACCCGTGCTGGTTCTAATTTAACTGCACCTTATGGGACCTTAAAACATGACCGGAATGAGAGAAACAGATGTGGGTCTCTGTTAATGGGGAAATAGCAGCGTTGAGATGGCCCAATAGTCACTTTAACAAAGCCCCCGCACCCCACCCTCGACAGCAAAACAGGGCCAGACAGGCTCTTTCCTCAGTCCATCGTATCCTTGTCTTGTTTCTTTCATTGGTGGGAATTCACCTTGTCATTTGTCATCTGTCACTTCCAATAAACTCTCATCTCTTGTGGAGCTGGACTAGCCTGCATCCGATGCCATCAGTTGATGCCAAGCATTCAGCATCCAGGGATGTTGGCCTGGCACTGGCCCATGAGCTAAGTACTGTTGAGTTTTTGCTCTGGTCAAATGGCAGAGTCGTAACAAGTTTAACGCCTTTAAACTGTGAAATCGAAAGGTTTGCAGTGATTTGACTTGCCGGACCTTCTCAGAGTTATAGCACCTTGTCCTGTGGGGAAAAAGGAGGAATGGAAAGAGATTATGTGCTCCTGCTGCTCTCCTCTCTCTAGTGGAGAGATGGCTTTGACTACAGGCCGACGCTGAATTTTAAACTGACCTGAACTAAACTGAGACTTGGGAGGAGTTTTGATTCTCTGAAGCTTGTCTAGTTTTGGCTTGCTTACAGTGTCTAATATTTCAGTGACCACAGACCTTTAAAAACTATGAATCGTCACAGGATCAAACTGCCGTTACATTCTTTAGTTGTGTTGTTTCCACAAAGCAACAACACTGGATTATAAATATTTTTCATCATGACATAATTAGAGCAGTCCCTCCCATGATAATCACATGGATTGGTTACAATCTCTTACATTGTGGAATTAGATCAGTGAGTACTATATACAGTAATAACAATATCCATCTGTTTTCTCTAGCACAAACAAAGGAGCAACTGTTTGCACTGAGTGTTTGAATAATGTTTTATTCAGTCATTCACCACATTATAAATAAGCCTGAGAGCAGTTTGTCAGGATAATGTAGTTACCTGATAAGCTAACCGTTAGCCGAGCTTCTTCTATTTTTTCTTCAAAGATAACTACTCGTTGTCCTTAGAATTTTTAGGCAGTCTGGATGCCCTTTATAACCTCTCGCAGGTCAGTCTTGGTGGAGACTCGTGATTGTTGGTGCCAATATGTGTGCAGAGCACTGTGGTGGTCGAATTTGCCACACACTAAAAGAGCAATAAGCTCACAAATGCTAATTCCCCTACCCCCGACTTGTCATGTTCAAAATCGGTCATATTTCATTAAAAAATCCCCTAAGGTGTTAAACTCGGTTGCATGTCTACTAGGTCTTGTGTTTCTTGTGACCAAATAACACACATATTAATTAATTAGGCAATTAATTTGGTGTTTGCTTCTCCTTGTTCAGATTCCAATAACTTTTGGGGCCAATAAAGTCTTACAATATTTGGAAAAGACTATTTTCTGTTCCAGTCTGACTGCATGTGAATAAATGGAAATATTCCTGTCGACACACTATTTTCTCTTCCCAGGATAGGAGGTGTTATAGCTCAATTCCAGTTTCTTTAATGGCGGTGTCCAAGTACAACTGTTCATGAAATGTAACTTGTGACTATGGCAAGCTAATCATGAAATAAAGCATCCTATCCATTAACTGCAACACCAACCATGTCAAATTAAAGTTGAGATTTCCCTCACCATACACACACATGCGGGAACACAGAGCTATGTCGGGGGCACAGTAAGGCCTTCTAAGTGGGTGCTGTACCATATGGCAGAGACAGGGAGGCATCACATGCTCATCGGGCCTCCGAGCCCGACTGCCAGACTGGCGTGTTAATTGGGCGACGAGATCAAAGGCAATATTACAAGCCAATTAAAACGATCGGGACAGATTGCCAAGTGATGAGCTCCACTGCGTAATTGAGAGTGTGAAGTGTGTTTCACCTCTGTCTGACTATGTCTGTCTGTGTGTCTCCCTCGGTCCAACTGAATAAGTGATGAGACTGCAGAGGACCGAAACTAGTTAGCGCATTAATGATGTCACTGGAGGCCCCTTCATTAGTCTTAGAGCAGGATTTGAGTGATTTGGGTTAGAGAATTTGGTGCACTGCCTCCATTTTACCATCATGGAAGAAACTGTTCGATCATAGAGGCAGCAATAGAGTGCAACATGAAACTGAAGATGCAGAATATGTGATGTTGTGTATAGGCCAGCGTGCTTGAGTTTGTCTGTGTGTGTGTGTGTGTGTGTGTGTGTGTGTGTGTGTGTGTGTGCGCGTGTGTGTACATGCGTGCGCGCACGTGTGTGTGTGTGTGCGTGCGTGTGTGCATGCGTGTGCGTGTGTGTGTGTGTGTGTGTGTGTGTGCGTATGTGTGCGTGTGTGTGTGAGTGCGTGTGTGTGCATGTGTGCGCGCGTGTGTGTGTGTGTATGTGTGTATGTGTGTGTGCATGTGTGTGTGTTTGTGTGTGTGTTGTGCAAGTGAGTAAGAAAGACAGGGCGAGACCGATCCATACGACAGCTACTTTAATTTGTTCTGGGAATATTGTTGTACTGGTGCAGTCCACCGGGCAGCACCTGCATGCCAAGTTTGCTTAATCATGCAAAAAGAACTGAAAAATGCATTACAGATGTCAGGCTGTGTCCCGATAGAGACAGAGATTTGACAAACACCTTGAGCCCCGATAATAATTTTTGTCGTATTCAGGTGGATCTGCTTGTCACGAGAATGTCAACTGTGCCTCTGATATGCAGGATATTAAAAATGCAAACAGTGCTTAACCGTTTTGTGTAAGGGCGTATTCATACGAGGCCATTTGAACCATGCCCAGCCATGCGAGTTCTCGTCTCTCTCCTGTTGAGCGATGAATTTGGGCTTCAGCACGTTTAGCTGTGCCATCACTTCATTGTGCAACGCTGTAATACTTTGAGGATTAGTTGCAATTGTTGTATTTGTATGTTAAAATACAGTTAAGGTAGCGGTGATCATGAAAGACCTCTACTGCAGATCGAAACGAGTACCAGTGGTTAGCACGTCTGAGTGCAGAGGTCCAGGTTGACCCAGCTGCCTCCCTGTGTGGAGTTTGCATGTTCCCCCGGGCTTGCGTGGGTTTTCTCCGGGTGCTCCGGTTTCCTCCCAATTCCAATGCATGGCAGGCTGTTGGGCACTCTATTGTCCCTATCGTCTCTGTGTGCCCTGCGACCGGTCCCCCGCCTACTGCCCGATGCTGGGAATAAACAAAACAAAACAAAATTCACCTAAAAC
The DNA here is from genome assembly GCA_018466805.1 of Hippocampus abdominalis. NCBI lineage: Eukaryota > Metazoa > Chordata > Actinopteri > Syngnathiformes > Syngnathidae > Hippocampus > Hippocampus abdominalis. The sequence goes on from CM031700.1 coordinate 15,457,143, forward strand.
AGGAAAATCTGTACATAATGAAAAAAAAGGTTCATCTGTCAAGTTGTAAATGTATAATGCATAATGTGTTCATTAAATACCGAAATATAAAAAGCAAAATTACACTGTCTTGTTCAAATACGATGAGAGTGGCTTATAGAAGGGGAAAGCGCAACACTATTATTCACAAATATAGTTTTAGAAGACAAAACCTTTTCCAACTCAGATGTCCTGAATGCAAGCAAAAAGTGCAGGTTTGGATCTGCTGATGAATGAGACCAACTTTTCTCTTCACCAAATGTAAGCATTCACTCTCTCGCTCTCTCTTCTCATGTGGTCCTCACAGTATTGTGAAAATTGTGGTCTGCCTCAGTTGAAGATGGTTGAGGTTTGCCTCTCATAAAGGCAACACTACTCTGTGCTCGTCAATCATGCTAGTTATGTGTTAAAACCAAAGTCTTGGATCCTATACATCAAACACTTCTTTATACTTCAATCCCAACTCCCTGGAATACACATGTCTTCATACCTGATTTTTTTTTTTTTTTAATGATGAGTAGCAGTTCTTAACATCTAAAGTCTCACACTGATCTAAAATTACCCAGATGGTATCATCATACATGGAAAAGTGGTACAGCTGCAGAGTGTAAAAATCACGAATTATAATGAGAAAACTGAATTCACAAAAGACGGATTGGAAGTCAAAACTTAGACAGAAGATTTTACAATTTGTGGTGCTGTGACATCCAAGAATCCTACATTGTATAAGGAGGCAAAACAAATATGGTAGGGATGGGAACCAAAATAGCATTTTTATAATTTTATAAACTAAAGAGACATTGAAGCTTTTTAATGTCACTGTAATGAGCTATGCAAATGGGACACAGATGGTAATGACACGTGTTCACAAAATAAGGGCAGTCGCGCTCATTGAAGCCCTTTATGATAATGTTATGATATGCCACTGTGGACTGGTCTTTAGCTATTGTGTTTAGCTTTAGCTATTGCATTTTGTAATGTAGAATGTATGTAATGTAATCTAATGTCATATATCTATGTAATGTCTGAGGTAGAAAACTGAAGTCTTTGTTGACTTTTTATCTGGTATTTTTGATCAAGGTGCAAGCAGACAGATATATGCGGACATGTGCTGAATGTGATCTTATTTCATTCATAAATATGACAACAGCGGCCATCATATCCCCTGATATATAGAAATTAATTAAGTGAAGACGTTACATTTGTTGTTGTCATTATTACATTTTTCAATCGTACCAGCTCTGGGGAGGCGGCGCATTACAGAGGACAGATACATGTCAGGGGTTATCACCAGCTTATTCGGGATGGTACCTGCTTACGTTGTCTCCATTCATGGACGGATCCCTGCACCATTTTGCACACAGAGTAATTGCGTCCAATTTAAAGGGAATGAGGGAACCGCATTGCTTGGCAGTGAATCAAGTCTGCCGTGTTCACACCCACAATGGTGCAAACCGACCTTTTTGAAGTACGCTGGCTTGTGCACATCAGTGAAATTACAAATACCTGGTCTCACCCACCTCCATGCAGATTGATGCCACTCGGACTTGCACTGTTCACAAAAGTAGATACCTAAGACTTAGACTCAGACTTGCTTTCTTGTCATTCAATAAACTCACAAACTGTGCAAATATCAAATGAAATGTCGGTACCTTAGGTCACAGTATTTATGAATTAAAATGACATTGTAAAATAACCTCAAATCATTCACCCTGTGTGCTCCCCCCCCTCTTTTTAGAATTATTTCAAGATCTAGTGGCTGTGATTAACCAGTCACTAATATTTTCCATCTGATTTTTGCCATTGGTGCATGTGAGACTTTTCTAGACAGTGTGGAGACTTGGTCTCAAGGCTCGGAGCCATTTCAAATAGCAGCTAATATGAAACGCGACTGTTTGTTTTTAAGAGGAGGGAGTGACATTTAGTGGCTCGCCAAGGGCCCAATGGAGAGAACATGAAAGTGAAGTTTCATTTTTAAAGACAAAATGCCAGCCTAAGGTTTCATTACTGGCAGGTTGTCTTACCATGTGCACCCTCCCTGACCACATACTGAACACGCACACACTTACGCACACACACAAGCACACACACACACACACACACACACACACACATGCATGCAAGCTTTATCTTCCAAAAGTAAGAACCATTTAGAGTTTTCCCCATCACTCTAAACATCCTGCAAGGTGCATCCTCATCACATTAAAGCACACTTCTCTTTAAATGGCTCATAACTATAAAAGGAGTTGACATGAACTTCCCTTCTACAAAACAGTTACAACTTTCACAACCGCTTTTATGAGTTTTATTGACAACTCTACAACGCGGAGCACCAGTAGTTCAATAGTTGAATTGTTCCTCTCCCCCCCAACCGCTCCCTTTGCTCGTACTGATGTTGTTCTAGAGCTACCCAGGGAATAAGAGACCTCACACTATGGGGACTTGTAAAACCAGTGTCTTGCCAATGGGGGGGCTGAGTGTGTCTATGTGTGTGTGCGTGTGCAATCTCTGGCTGGGTGTATTGAGCGCACAGCAGAGAGCAGTAAAATGTTGTCTAAATGAAGTCCCAGTGCTGCAGTAGTAAGTAGTGTTTGATGGCCATGTGATTTGTTTGTTCAGCCCCAATGGCCTTCTCTCCTGGTCGTCGGGGTGGGGGTATGCGGAGGATGACGGCTTCACACCTTCTCCGCTCCTAGCCCCACCAATGAGCCATTTAATCCTCCTTCCTACAGCTAAATCAACACCTCTTACGCACTTTGAGCAGCTTCAGACCACCACCGCTGACTGCCTGCTGCCCGGCCAGACTGTCTATCCTGGAGCTGTTTCAACTGACAACACTGTTTTGAACATCTTTCTACATTGCCACTGGGAAGCACCAGCACGTAATGGGTGTTTTTTTTGTCAAGGGATGGTATGATGTAGTCATTCTACTATCTCTTTAACATCTGTCACTGAACACAGTTTGAATATGCAAAAAGGGGATGGTGTGAAAAAGCGAAAAACAAAATGAGGAAAACAAAAATAGGAAAAGTGGTCACTGGAACAGAAAGACCAAAGTATCGGGAGGGAACCGAGTGAGAAGAGAGTACGGTAGGCCTTTGACGGGAACTCTAGCTTTTGGGCGGCATATTTAGCCCAGTGTGATAATTGTGTCTCTAGGGTGAGTCCCTTGGACCTGATCCTGGCGGAGATCAGAGGGCAAGGCCAATGACTACAAAGCAGGGCAAGAAAAGCGTGAGAAGGAGAAGAAACTACAGCTGTGGAAAACTACATGTGTGAAAGCAGAAATGTAAACAGTCTTTTGTTTTAACTACTAAAAACAATACATATGTTGTTTCTGAATCATTTTGATGGTACACGGAGGCATCAGTGCATCTGTCATTGACATCAGAAGATCATACTGTATAATAGTATCATGAGTTCAAGGAGAAACTAAACCCAATATGTCAAAACGTCATTTCATATTTTAAATGTACATTTCTTTTTTACCATCTGCTGTTAACTTAATCTTCAAAGTGTTCTAAAAATATACAATATATATTTTTGAAAACATGGCATTACTGATTTATGGCGGCCGCCATTTTTAGGTGTTTTCACTCTCGCGAGAATGTGACATAGAGTACGCCAGATTGCTGCCCGCTTTATTTATAAAGAAAGCCATATATTTAATAAATACTCAGAGGCAACTAGCTATTTATTCAATTTCATCGCATGTAAAAAAAAAAGCATGCAATATTAATCAGAGTACTGCATTTTTACTAGTGATTAAACATACGATGTATTCTTGCTTCCAATATTTTGGGGTTTAGTTCCCCATTAAGTACACAGAAAAAAATTGGAGTGGTGGCACAAAATAAAAGCATCTGTATCCCAATACATTTTTCAAGTAGATGTTTAATATACTTAAAAAATGGTATCTGAAATCGGATGATTTGATTGTGGACAACCACTAAACAAAATAATATTGAGTCAATTCAAGACACCATTTTAGTGTAGTTTAACATAGAAATAATGCATTAGCTTCAACGCCACCCTGCCTACAAATGCATGTAGGCTACAGTTGTCAATAAATGTGTGCTTAGAACTTAATTGAAGGCACTCTTGCACTAGGCCAGTTCCATCATGCAATTTTCTGGCACGCCCTACCTCCACTAGCCTATTTCAGCCAACACTGTGCGCTGCAATCGATGTTTATCATTAATATTGTCTGGAGGAGCTTAGTTTAATTGTACCACATGGATCCCATACCACGGTCCAAATTTCATTCTGAACCAAACAAGAAACATATCATGTGATTCATTGATTGGGCTGTTCCACTCTAATGCTGTTGATGGCAGGCTAATTTTATTTACGACAAGCTTTTATTTTCACTGCAGGCCCATGATGGATCTGAGATGATAACAGACGGGATGGGCCCTCTGCAGGTTTTTCAATATATACAGGACCTACAGTGAATAGGGCGTCATTGGCCCACGTGCCACTCGTGTCCAATGTTGAGTGGAAAGTAGTTATATATTTTTAAAATAATTTTGCTCACAAATTAACCAATAACCAACCTGTTTTTAAGTGCAGTGAGTGTGATTATTTCTTTCTGCAATGCAAAGATGGCAACTTGATGGATGGATGGATTGATGGATGGAGAGGGAGAGAGAGAGAGAGATGGATAATACATATAAAATATATAAGTAGGTATGTACAGATTTTTATAACTTGAAATTGACCCCAAATCGAAAAATTGATTAGACAAAGTGGAGAAACTAAAATCGGGATATTTGTTTTAAAGGGAAACTTGGATGTGCTGAACATTGACACTTATCTAAAAGGTCTGCATGTCAATATTACGCAGCACTAAAATTAACCTACCTAAAATATTTTTTTGTAATGTAAGGGCTTTTTTGTGATAACTTTTTGCCATAGCTTGTCCCGCCCACCTTTGGTGCCTGACATTTTTTTTCTTTTATCCCAGCCTGTTTGTGTCATAGCAGGGAGGCAAGCGTTGGCATATTGCTTGATTTGTCATGTTCTGTTATCTGAAACAATCACCACCAAAATTCATACGGCATTTTACTCCTCTTGCCCACTTCAACTTGTAAAAACAATTTGGATTTATTGACTTGAGCTCATATGAGCAAAAACCACAATCACCTCCACAAAATCAAACATATCGTGTTGATGCTTCTCCACTTACAAAGGCTGGCATTTTCTTTCAAGTCAGTCATGGAAAGGCTAATGGTTTTGTGATATTTTAAGAGGCTTAAGTGGGCTTAAGTAGAAATGTCCACATACATTTTGGGGCCCATTGATCCCCATAGTTTTGACATTTTTAGTGATGTATATACAATGATTTGGAATGGACAAATAGTTGTGGGTCCCTGTCGTGGCTGCATTAAAGATGTGGAGTAAGGGGGGCGTGGCCATATTGCTCATTTTCAGGGGGGGCATTTTAAAGTCGTTTGTTATTTACTGATTCTTCCAAAATCAAGTGACAACAATTAAAATCCAATCCAATTTCATAGTCCTGATTTAAAAAAAAAAAAGCTGTACAGTATTGATCAAATTACACACCACATCGACTCCTGTCTTGCAGCAGACAATGGATGATTTATTTGTTAATCTCACAGGGGGAAATAACCAAGTTGCTTTTGGTGAAGTTTCACATATTTAGTTGAAGTGCAACAATCTGTTCTTGGCTGCAGATGGGGCACTACTTTGCCCCACCGCTGAAAGATCAGCATAGTCTTGTGTGAAACACCTTCTTATCTCGCCCTCCCAGGTTTGTTTCCCTGGAAGCCTGCTGCCTCACACATACTCACACACACACAGGCCTGCTCCCTTCAGGAAAAAAGCAAAATTGTTGACACTCAAACGGTGATGTGCATGAACTGTGAATAAATATGCACAGAGATATTCAACTGTATACAGTATGGTGTTGCTTCACAAAAACCTCCTTCTTTCTCTCTTTACCTAGTGACAGCAAAAGACTCGGGGAAACGTGATCGGTGGTGGCCCAAGTGGTGTCGACTGACAGATATAATTACAGGAGCGGTCTCTAAAACCTCCCCCCCACCACCCCACCCCTGAATCAAGAGCCCCACCCCCACCCGCCAAGCCCCCTTCTTCCAAGGACCCCCCTCCACCCCACCCGAAACGCCACTCTTACCCCCTTGGCCCAAACCATTATTTATTTTAGCAGCTCCAGCCAGCTTCAGAGGGCTCAGCAGCACTCACAGGGCCCCTGCCAAAAAGTGGCTTTCTGACTGAAAGCTTTCCAAACAAGCTCCGCTGGTCCATTTGGCCCGATCCAACGCTGTGCGGTCTCTCTACTGGGCTCACTGCCCTCCCTCCTTTCTTAGAGGCAGAGGGGGATAGAGTCTGGTTTGCATTAGTATGAATATGTGTGTGTGTGTGTGTGTGTGTGTGTGTGTGTGTGTGTGTGTGTGTGTGTGTGTGTGTGTGTGTGTGTGTGCGGATGTGCCGAGTGTATTTCTCAAAGTTTGGTGTGTATGTGCTCCTAGCGACCTGACCCAGACCCAGAGTGATGGTCCCTGGAACCTGAAGCCACGCCACACTGTATAAACACCGAGCAGAGTATTTACAAGAGAGAGACGGCGACTGAGGCTCCTCTAGTGCATCACAGAAAAGTCATGTCTGTGATACTATGCAGACAACCTGTTTATGGCCCTACGTGCTGCGTTTGTGTTCGTGAGCCCGTGCACGTGTGTATGGAGGAATGGAGACAGAGACCTCGGCTGGACTCCTCTCTGGTTTGCTTAGCTCACTGGTATCTTATCGCTTTCTCGGAAGATAGGGCAAACGGCAAGAAGCTGCTATTATAGTGGCTAACATAAGTGCGTACATGACAGCAAGTTGAGCAGATAAAACATGCATGATTTTATTAAAAAAGTACCCAGACACATTATTTGTTACGTAGAGCCAGATCCATCCCAAGACTTTAGATGTAATGCATGAGTGGGGGTGTGGGGGTTGTGGGGGTGTGGGCGGTCAATTATGAATGTATACCCTACAAACAGTACTTACATCGCAATATATATTATCCATCCATTTTCCGAACCGCTTGATCCTCACTAGGGTCGCGGGGGGCGCTGGAGCCTATCCCAGCCGTCTCCGGGCAGTAGGCAGGGGACACCCTGAATCGGTTGCCAGCCAATCGCAGGGCACACAGAGACGAACAACCATCCACGCCCACACTCACACCTAGGGACAATTTAGAGCATCCAATCAGCCTGCCGTGCATGTTTTTGGAATGTGGGAGGAAACCGGAGCACCCGGAGAAAACCCACGCAGGCCCGGGGAGAACATGCAAACTCCACACAGGGAGGCCGGAGCTGGAATCGAACCATGTACCTCTGCACTGTGAAGCCGACGTGCTAACCACTGGACTACCGGGCCGCCCGCAATATATATTAGATGAACTATATTCGCGCCGCTCCCAGTTAATTGTCTTGAATGGCCTCAGAGCTTTTGAGATTGCTCATTGCCTCACCGTGTGAAGCGACAGAGTTTGTAAAGTAGATCAACGTGTGGCTGTACCTTGTCGCTGGCCTCTTTTTTATGTCATCCTCTTACCCCGCGACATGAGCAGGAAGCGGGATTTAAATGTTTTCTCTTCAAAGCTGCAACAACTGGCATTTCCACATTGTTAAAGTCCGCAACTGTCATAAAAAGTGGACTCGCACAAACAGTTTCCATGTAAACAAAACACCGGTTTTGCCATACCGGAAGCTGCGCAATTATTTTACACAGAGGCTCACAGGTGTAGGATTGAGGTCGATACTTGATCCGTCAACTTGGTTAACAGGAAGCTTCTTCATTCTTTTCTTTTGGTGAATAAAGCATATGTTTTTGCTCTTTGACGCTATCCGTGTTGTTTTGTTTTCATTTTAAATGTCTTGGTCACAGATTATGTGTGGTCATGACTCTTGTTTTGCTGAATGAATTCCTTGTAGCCTCATTGATAGAAACCATATCCCATTGACTGAATCTGTGCATCTGCAACAAATGTCTTTGCGGTAAACATTGACAGTGGCCAAACTAGGGCTGGCAATATTTTAATATCAATATATATCTCGATATACACCTGATCAATAGCAATACACATAGCACTCAGTATAATATCGATCATAAATATCAGGAAGCATAACCTGACCTCGTCATTCTGGGACCTGTGGGCAGAGGCGACAGTGTGATGTTCAGTTAGTTTTTTTATTGACAGAAAAAATAGTACCAAAAACGAGACCAAAAAACAAAAACAGAACAAATATTCCATAAAACTGAAAAAAAGAAAGCTCCTTCCACATTCTCCAAAACAATTACCTGTACTCTGATTCTGAAATGCAAAACACCAGTGTTGGGGTAACTTGTCGATGGAATCGGCGAGCGAAAAGTCTCACTTATAGGGAATCATTCAATGCTGAGTCTGATAGATGCAACACCACTGTGAGAGCAACATTTGGAGACTGAGTCCAACCTGCTCGAGCTTTTTTGTCAAGTTTTCTTGAATGCAATTTCAGTGAGTAGCAATAGTTGAGTCTTGGGCCAGAGTGTGGAGAACTAAAATGCACTATTATACACACAAGAGAGTGCTGAAGAGCCCGTGCAGTCCCGTCAACACACCTTAAACACAACCTGAGTACATTGTGGTGGTTATGCATGTGTGTGTCACTGCGTTGGTATGAGATGTTGCAGCTGTTCACTTTTCCAGGAGTTACGAAACAGACCCAATCTCACCTGACCTCGAGTGAGCGCTGGACTGTGACCAAACGCACACAAGTGTACACATGTACCAACATTGTCCTGCACACACACTTATGCATGTATGGGCCCCAGAGGAACAGAACTCACTCTCTTCCTCAGGCTAGCAGAGAGGAAGGAAGTAAGGGCTGGTGGTCACACAAGCGAACCCACTAACGGTAACGCTGTCCGTCAGACCACATACACAGAGTCGCATGCTCCTTTCGTAGATATAAGGACAAATAAATAAATATCTGCTGTGAATAAATATCCCTGTTTTTGTTCGGAGTTTTTCTTCATTATCCTGAAAAATCCCAAAGAATGCAGTTTAGATTGGCAGTTAGTTACATTTTCCACATTTGGGGAAGGAAGTTAAACTCTCTCAAGGAGTAACAATTCCAAGTGCCTTTTTTCCCCTCTCAACCTGCGTGGTAAAGGCTGAATTTGGGTAGAGCGAAGTCTCAAAAGTTGGGCTCCAGCATGAAAGTGTAGTCCTAATCGTATCAGATATCAAAACTACAAATCATCCATCAATGATAATTCCATCACTTCTTAGTGATGGAATTATCATATTACTAAATAAATGAATAAAGTATCGACATGTATACACTTTTCAGTCAAGAAAACATTGTTCTATAACATTATTCCTAATCCTTTTGACTTTTAACCCTTAAACATTTTTAATAAACCCAATCAAGAATCAGCAACAAAAGTAATTTGTGCCTGTGGCAGGTTTGTTCAGGAGGGCATGAAAGCATCGGCTACGGTTTACTATACAGACTTTAACCTATTGGACAAATCGTGTTTCATCTCGGTTTTTGATTTTCTACTTGTTTGTTTGTTTGGCGTCATGGTTACCAGTAATTGTTAGTTCTGCCATGCCAATACATCATGCCATGTCTGCCACAGTCAATCTGTCTTTTACCACTGAAAGGTGGAGTTTGCATGTGGACATTGTGAGTATGAACTTATGCGCTACGATGGACTGGCAATCTGACCTCTTCGCAAACACGAGTCAGCGCTGGATCCAAATTCTGGACATGTTAAAAATAAAACAGAATGTTGAAAAGCGTTAACATGAATGGGAACATGAATGGGAGCGAGTCCGAGAATATGATGATGATAATTACGTCCTGCACTGCAAATGAGAGCGTTACAGCTGTTCTGTCTTTTGATACCTGCGAAAAAATGCAAAAGAGTGAGGTAAACCTGCAGTAGATTGATTTGTTGTCACAAATAAAAACACCGCGATAACTTCAGCTTATCCCGGGTTCAGGTCGCCGGGGCAGCAGCTTTAGCAGCGAAGCCCAGACTTACATGTCTCCAGCCACTTCATCTTGCGCTTCTGCCAAGGCATTCCCACGCCAGCCGGGAGGAATCATCTCCCCAGCATGTCTTGGGTCTTCCCCGAAGCCTTCTTCCGGTGAGATTTGGCCGAACACCTCAACAGGGGATGTGTCCAGGGGGCATCTTAATCAGATGCCTGAGCCACCTCATAGCTCCTCTCAATGCGGAGGAGCAGCAACTCTACTCTGAGCCCCTCCAAGCTTAAGTCAAGTACAAGTTTATTGTCAAATGTATAACATAGAACACAGATGAATTTAACTGAGCTTCTCACTCTTTCGCTAAAGCCGATGTCAGACTACATAAATGTAGCCCGATTTTGGGCTGACAGACATGTTGAAGACAAACTTAATGCAGATTTTGAGTTGTCTTGATGCGTCCTAGCCTGCATAGTGTCGTTAAACAAATTTGAGACTTCTTTTTGGAGTAGACATTCCATCCCATCCCCCTCCCTATCATCCAGAAACGGGTCTGCACTCTCTTCGTCATCACACTTTGACAGGGTCGTAAGTGAGAGCCCGGACACCCTGAGCAGGAAACTGATTCCTCAATGCCTTGGCTATGCCTAGATATTCTATCCATAAAGGCTATGAACAGAATCAGTGACAAAAGACAGCCTTGGCGGAGTCCACCTCTCAAAATGAATCGAACTATGCTGCATGTCACATGTAAGCATGTTTGACAATAAAGATGACCTTGACCTTGACCTTGACCTTCAACTTCTTCTGGCAAGGCGGCCCAAACAGGGACCTAACTGTCCATATCAAGGGGTTCAATATTCCATACTCCCAAAGCAACCCCCACAGGACTCAAATCAAACCTGTTAAAATCAAGCTATGACTGTGCTACATGTCATTAGATGACCACTGTAGGTGGGTTGTGCAATAAATAGTACAAGTGTCACCTTTATTACAAGTAATATTGCTTCTGTAACTCTTTAATCAATGTGAATGGTCAGTTTGGACTCTCTCCAACAGACAATAATCCCATTTTCAATATCAAATAACCCACAACGTTATAACGATAGCAGCAAATTTACTTCAACATTTTTTTGTATGTGTCAACAGTGTCATTGTCAAAATTGAACGCTTCTTCTCCCTGCACTGATGGTGGTGCGTCCCAGAACAGAGGAATGATTGTTCAGCTCAGTTTGCAGTTCCTGTTTGTCAGACAGGTCAAAGTTGATGGTTATTGTTTGAGTGCAGCCGCCAGTCCTCTCGCTGCACTGTGATGACCATCCTGAGCAAAAGGTTGCCCTCAGTGATAACCGTTAGTGAACCACCGTGTCACCAGTTAAATGAATCATTTCACGAGCTGCTCAATTTGCCCCTTTGTGCCCCTGCTCTCTTCCTCTCGTCTCTCCATTTTCTTTTTGTCAGTCACTTTATTACCCTGCAATTACAGCTTATCTGCACAGGTAAACTTGGCCCCGCCACTTCCTTATCGCTCTGGTTTGGCAGAGCAAGGGTCTCTTTAGTTAGAAGACAGTGAGGACAGAAGAAGAAGGAAGAGAGTGTTGACAGTGAAGTAAATGAATATGCAAGGGACTAAAAGGTAGCAGGCTTTTTTTTACTTCCATGCGATATAATTCAAATCCTCAAGTATCAAATCATATCGTTTTAGGGCTGCAACTAAAACAAAACAAAACAAACAAACTAATTTCAATTAGTGGAAAAATGTGATTAAAAAAAATTCCATCCCTTCATCAAAAAAATAAATAACTATTTCAAATTGACAGGGCCGATAAGTGCACAACCAGGATGCTGACCCGATATGTTAAGGCTTTTAAATAATTTAATAACGTGTATATATATATATATATATATATATATATATATATATATATGAGTATTAGTTATATTTATGGTTATCTTCCTTTTGGTTGATGGTACAGAGAGATTACAGAAGATCACAGAGAGAGTAAAACAGACTGCAGGGAGGGGACTTTCTATACTGTATTCCTGTAGCCTTCGGTTTATTATTTTATCGACATCGAACATACAAAGTACATTAGTGGATTTTATTCTAGACAGGACATCTGCATTACTATTAATGAATTACTACACATAATTTACTACTTGCTAATTTTCATCATACGAGGTGAACAGGGAGTCTGCCCTTCAAGATAAGTGGTACACAATTTCAATTTTGTAATCACTGTAGAGGGCTGGTTTACTCCAAAAACATGCATGGGCCTACCGTCAATGTGTATGTTGAGGAGCTGTTGTATCAACAGATGTCGTCCTCCAGATATTAACGCTTGCCACATGTTGACATTGTCCAATTATAATCATTTTCTCTTGCACTATAGCTCTTTTGTTTTGTTTTTTGAAACTATTGCTCTGAGAAGAAAATGGTTCTTAAAATCCTGTCCGTTGCAGACTACAGCGACTGCTACAGTCTATAGTAATCACATTGCAACACAAGGTTAAGGCTGCTGTCAGATACTTCCATCTTTAATTGCAACTTATATCGATACCTCAGATCATGTGTGTTTAATCAAACCTAATTATCCCATCCTTCCACTTTCCATCCCTTAAATCACTCCTCACTAAAATACCATTTATAAACCTCAAATGGTCAGTGTGTGTGTGTGTGTGTGTGTGTGTGTGTGTGTGTGTGTGTGTGTGTGTGTGTGTGTGTTTGCTAAAGGCCATTGGGGTTAGGGAGCAGACCTTGGCCTTGTGGTCTGACCCTAGAGAAGAGACTGGTGTCTGGGTCTGAATGCCCCGTCTGACCTCGCTGACGCTTGCCTGTGTGTGTGCGTGTGTTTGTGTGTTGGGGGGTGGGATGGTGGTGGTGGGGCCCTGGCAGTCTGTCCATTTGACAAAATGCATTGTGCGTGTGTTCACCCCCATGTAGTGTATTGATGCATATGTCTTGCAGCACATGTGTGTCCTACGTATGCATGCATTTTTGCGGATGTCTGCATGCAAGCAATATCAGGGCCATTTGGGGGTTGTGCGGTTTGTGTGTGGATTTGTCGTTCGGCCTTCAGTCTGTGCTGGGAGGCCAGGGAGCACCGTACTGGTCAGACATGACAGAAGTGACAGGTATTGATCATCATTGTTCCAGTCAAGACCCTGTGAAGCATGTAGGCTTCAGGGACTCTCCTGTCTGAATATTAGGAGAGTGGGAGAGGGAAAGGGAGAGAGAGAGAGAGAGAGACCCACAATCAATGTTTGATGCGCCTCTCAGAGCAGCTGGGTGAGTCCAAATTTGCTTCTCTTTTTGCTCTGTTTGACATCAGCAAAAACAATTGTAATAGAAATGTATACCCATCAGTTACCCCCTCTCACCCCCCAAAAATATTTTTACTGCCTTTGTTTTTTTTGTTTTTGTTTTTTTTAAATACTGTGATTTGAAGATTTCACCACTCTTTGGTGTTTTATTGATCTTTTCAGATGGACAAAGAAACACAAATAGGATGCTCCATTCAAAAAAAAAAACATTTGTTAAATAAAAGTCCTTCTAGAATTGCTGAACTAAAAGAATAAACAATTTCATGTTGGCTCACTACTTCTGCTGAGTACAATAAATCTTAAAAAAAAAAAAAAAAAAGGAAACTGTGCGCAATGAGAACAGACAAAAAGGCCGTACTGTTTTTAAAGCACACGGCACGAAAGGTGACATATTTTTAGAGCGGTAATAATCCTTCTGTCTTTGCTAACTGAGCATCTCCATCTTTTAAACAATTAATGTACATAGAAAGAAGAAAATGTGGCTATAAGTAATAGATTATCAGGAGGAAAATTACATCACATATCTCCGACTTTTGCCAATGTGGTGATCATGAACCCCTTCACGCCCAACCCCTAACCTCATTGTGCCCTATCTCGTTGCTCTCAGCCCTTGCACAGACAAATTGATTTGCAAGGGTCAAACTCTTGGAGAAGCACCACGTTTTGCATACAGAGCACACGATGACTTGAATGCAACAAAAGACAAGACAAGTGGAAGAGTGAGTTGTGTGTCTGGTGGAACTGACTGGTTCGCGGATCCAGAAAATGAGCTACCAGGCGCACACCGGACGTTGCCATGGACTCGCTCACACACACACACACACACACACACACACACACACACATATGAAAATAAGCACGCATGCCCATCCGCACACGTATACACACCAGTGGCCTTGCGCCCTCAGCACCCCCCGCTCCCCACCCCTTGTCCCTTTATCCCTGTCTGGTTGGAAAGGTCACCGCATGTCTGGGAAAGGGGGTCCCCATATCTCAAAACCCCTCCAGTCCCCACACACACAAAAACAGACACATACATTTACGTGAATGTGGAATAGCCTAATTAAGCAACACTCAAAGACAAAATACACTCACAGTAAAATATATTTTGTTAATAGAGAATGGAATCCGCATGAACGATTTGTATTAACAGCCTCCGCCCGGTGGCCGACCCCCTCCACCACCACCACCATACCCAGACCTTCGTGAAAGAAGAGGGCAGCACATTCAAATGGAAAACATGGTCCATTGTGACCGATGTTTTGTCTCCTCATGATGTAAATAGCTACACTGGCCTGCAAGCTAGCTGTGCAATTGACACAGTTACTGTCAGACATGTCATGATATTAACTGACAAGAGTTAGTTACGCTTTGCAAAAGTACGCTAGCAAATTTTTGCTTGCATGCTTTGTTCTTCTTTTCGGTTTAGTCTAATATGTTTAAAATTAAGTCCATCTCGACAAACTTGCTTGTTTCGATGGGCAGGGGCATGATCTGCTGTCTTGGCCTTTTTCTGTTCCCCTCACGCCCCTGGGACACTGACCTGTGTGTGCGGGCACCCCAAAACACACAAATGATCACAGGGATGAATACACACACACACACACACACACACACACACACACACACACACACACACACACACGATGGTCTAGAATAGGATAGAGCGGGAAACACTCCACATCCTCCATCAACCGCCTGACCTGGAGACCGAGCGCAACCTAGCAGAGTTGAGAGGTAAATGGGGGAGGTGAGGGAAGGATGGTTGTGAGGAGGAGCGAGACCATGGGCCCAGCTGGGTTGGAGGGAGAAGAAAAAATAATCTCCCCTCCTTCCTTTTCCCCTCACCTCATGCCCTGCTCCCTGACCTGCTGCAAGGGGGGAGGGCTCCTCATGCCTGGCCTGCCCCATGGCTGTGGATGAATTATCAGGACGTGTCATGAGCGGAACAGTTTTTCATATAGTATTACTGATTTATGAATTCATAAAGTTTTATTCCACAACTGGAGATGTTGATGAGAAGCCACACATGCTTTAAGATATAGTGTGCATCCCTATGGTATTCACAGCGCTTCACTTTTTCCACATTGTTGCAGACTTATTCCAAAGTTAAATACATTCAAATTTCTCCCAAAAATTTGAGGCTACAAGAACTTTTTCGAATCATTATTTTTTGCAAATTTATTGAGAATAAAGAAATCCCACAAATGGAAATATTAACAGCCTTTGCACAATGTTTTGTAAAGTATATCTCACACCGATCTTTGGGCAATTTCATGCATTTTTCTTTGCAGCGCCTCTCACGAACCATCAAGATGGACGGAGAGCGTCGGTGTGCCGCCGTTTTTAGATCTCTCCAGAAATGTTCAACTGGATTGAAGTTTAGGCTAAGGCTGAGCCACTCACAACCATTTATTTTGCTGTAAAGCATGTTGTTACAGCAGCAGCTGTTGTGAAAGCACTATAAAAATAAGATGTGTTTTATTGTCTTGTATTGTATTTTCAGTGCCCCTCCTTTGATATTTTGGCCGTGTGCTCATGGTTGTTGTCCAACTGAAAGATGTAGCCCCAGTGTGAGGTGAAGAGAAGCGCTGCGAAGCAGATTTTCATTCAGGATATCGCTGTGTACTGCTGTATTCGTCTTTCCCTCTATCCTGACAAGCTTACTGGTTCCTGCTGATGAAAAACATCCCTATTGCATGATTGCTGCCACCATCTTAATTTCACTCTTGAGAAGGTGATGAGTGGGGCCTGGTTTTCTCCAAATATGACCTCTCTTATTCCATATTGGTCTTATCAGATTGTAAAATGTTGTCTCTCGTGACCTGAGAGGCTGGCACGGTGGCCGACTGGTTCAAACAAGTTCCTCACACTTTAGAGGGTGTGGGTTCGTGTCCAGGCTTTAGCCTTCCTGTTTGGACTTTGGATGGTCTCCCTGTGGTTGCATTGCTCCAACCACTCAGTTTTCCTCCCATGTTCCAAAAACATTCAATTAGTTGAAGACAACAATGTAGATGGAAAGGTGTGAATGTGATTATGAAAGTGTTTGTCTTTGCCTATATCTGTTCTGCGATTTATTTGTGTCCGATCTGGGTTTTCCCTCATCCAAAGCCAGCTGGGCTCCAGCATACATAATAAGGATACGCGGTACAGAGAATGGAAGGTTGGATTCAAAGCATTGACACCTTTTTCATTCATTCATTCATTCATTTTCCGAACTGCTTTATCCTCACTAGGGTCGCGGGGGGTGCTGGAGCCTATCCAAGCTGTCTTTGGGCAGTAGGCGGGGGACACCCTGAACCGGTTCCCAGCCAATGCATTGACACCTTCTTATTCAAATTCAATGCTGGCATACTTTTTGCTGTTAATCTTTTTCATATATTTTTTTTACACTTAGTTTACATTAAAACAAATTAACGACGCACTGTGATTTTTTTTTCTCCCACAGAAAAGGTCTCTCTTGCATAAAAATTACCATTCAAGGATGACACGAAACAGCTGTACAGCAAAGCAACATTAAATGCAAGAACTTATTTTGTGGTAATTCACAAAAATCATCTTACACAAACATTTAATATTAATGAGGTGCTATGTTTGTATGCATTCCAAATCTGCAAAAAAAGATTAGTCCTACTCACCTTGTAGAACAGGGAAACAGGACCTAACCCTAACCCAGCATGAGCGCAGCTAATCCACGTCTGCCATCTAGTGTTGAATGTTGATATTACAACTTGACATTATACAGTGGACCGCACCCCAGTCCCTATCCCCCATGAATATCGAAAATATTTTTTCAATATTAATGATTAGAATTTGTTCAATAAACTGATTTCTACAATGACTGAGGGATTGTCTCACGGTGTTGTTATATTTATGAATGGAGTACAACAACATCCACCAGCGCCAAATCTATCTTCTTGCACCTCAATCAAATAAACCAAAAATCACATTATACAACCAGCAACACCATTTAGATCTGCCATTAGGTCATCTAAAATTTTGTCTGCTTTTACTAACCAAATTGACCGGTCGGTGTGCTAGGGAAGTGTTAGACTACATTTTGGACTATAGACTTGTGCTGGGCATGAAAATAGGCCGGTATCGTGCATAAGACAGGGGATAAAAATGTTTTTATCTTTAAGGCATTATAAGAAATAAGTCTATGTAATAGATGTTGTGCATGTCTCCCTGTATGTCATAGTCATACAACAGTCACATGTATGTAATCCTTAGTGCTACGATGACCCCAGCAGTAAATGTAAACAAATTATTTTCTCGCAGCCTTTCTTCAAAATTGTGCTGTAGAATGTTGTGTGTGCCACTAGATCTTTCAGTTTATTATGTCTTAATCTTCTTCCCCTAGACCTGCGTTGAAGGCAACCGCATAGAGGCGGAGAAGTATACACTTGCAGCAGAGACACAACACTTCAATGTGAGCCCATGTCAAGGACACATACACAGATAAAAGAGATGGAAGGGGGGAAAAAAACACACGTATTGTATACATGATAGAGTACTGCCTCTTTGTGAATGTGTGCGCGTTTGTGTTCCTGTGCAAGTATGTTTATGATTACATAGCTACACGTTGGTGCTGTCAGCAGGAGAGTGAGAGTCACTGCTCACTTGGCTCTTTGGCCCACAAGATGTTTTGGACACAAGCACCCACCATTGCGGCTTATGCCAGTCATGCCCCAGATCTGGTTCAGAGAGACCCCATTCAAGTCCCTTCGATATTCAGCAGAACCCCCCTGCTGTTTCAGTGCTCCATCCTGATCCCAACAGCCTCTCACTGCACCATGCCGAGGATTGTTTCCAAAGATTAGACTTAATATGAATATCCATAAACAGAATAGGACTCCCAGACTGTGAAAGCTATCAAAGACATATTTGCATCTAATCCTCAAGGAGCGCCCCCTCTGCCCCATCCCCTCCTATGGAGAGCCCGCCACCCTCTTTCAGTCCCCGAAAAGATCCTACGAAACTTCCCCAGAAAACCCCTCAAACTTGCCATCCCCCATCCCAGAAACCCTCCCCATTTGCCCCCCGGACCATCCCATCCATTCCCCAACCGTTAGGCCAGACAAGACCAGGCCAATTCTGTGGGGGATTATTTGGCTTAGTGATGAATAATGGATGACCATCTCCCCTCTGGCTCTCC
Source organism: Hippocampus abdominalis (assembly GCA_018466805.1). Classification (NCBI taxonomy): domain Eukaryota; kingdom Metazoa; phylum Chordata; class Actinopteri; order Syngnathiformes; family Syngnathidae; genus Hippocampus; species Hippocampus abdominalis. The sequence goes on from CM031700.1 coordinate 15,475,656, forward strand.
ACCACAGCAGCACCTCTCAATTGGCCTTGGCATAGAGCCATTTACTCGCCTGTCTGGATGGCTGCTTGGCCGGCAAGCTACAATCCAAGAGATCTATAAAGCCATCGTTATATTCAGAAAATCTGGTCAGGATTACTCAATGGTTATTTATTCAGAAAAAAAAATGATGATGATGTAACGTATTGTCCAGCTGCATATTGCGTATTACAATGTTAGACTCATCAAGCAAATGCATGACCAGAATCGATGATGACGATTTATTGCAAAATCCAAATTGAATTGAGTGCATACACCTGTTTATTTGAAGGCTGTGCATAATATGAGATTTGTGAATGCCTTTCAATGAAGTGAAACAGATTGATGGTTGTGGTCACTCAGAAGGCCACGGGTGCAAAGAGAGTAGTGCAGAGCGTGGGAGTAAGGCCTGAACATTGTCCTTGTCCTGAAAAGCAAGGAAGCCACTCTTCTTTTATTCTTCCCTCCATCCTTGTTTTGCACTTTATCTCTTTTCATTCGCTCCGCTCCCCGTCTTATTTTCAATAGAGCACTTGGGTCCAAAGAGATGTCAGTGTTGTGGATGCACACACATATACACACAAGGACACACCTGGGCATAAGAGCGCCAGCTGAATGGAGACAAGTTCGTCCAAAGGGTCCGTCTAACAGTAACACAGGAGGGGCCGAGTCCCTTTGTACCCCGTGGTCCGCTCAGAACCTTCTTAGCCACTCTCTTCCCAAAGGCAGACTCCCAAGGTGCAATTGGACAGGATGCTTTTTGTACACTCATTATTTGTGACCCTTTTTTGTCTTTCATTTTCTCATTTTACAGCTTTGTTTGTTTGTTTCTTTCAGGCGAGTGTAGAGTAGCCTTGGGTCTTTTGACGACAGCTGGGCTGCTCGAGCGGTGCAAAGAAACAACACAAGTTCACTACAATGACTGACAAGTGCTTTGTCGGACAGAGGCCCACAATGAATGTGTCCCCACCAAAGACCACTGCTTGGCCCCATAAAGACCACAATGTTAGAGGGTGCCTGGCCTGAGAGAAATCAGTGCACTCCCTGCAAAACAGAAACTCCATCATGCAAAGACAAAAGCCGTAAAACATGCATATTAAATGTGAACTGCGGATTAAAAAGCACATGGACTAAGGTCAAAATCTGTCTCTGCAAGACATCTGTATGCCTGTTGGAGAATAAAACATCAAGAGATCTGAGTGTAGTGAGGTACAGGCTTTTATTAACCTGTGTGACACATCCGTGCTCTTAACTCAAGGAAAACATCAATGCATTTGCAGAAAAAACAGGAACTACATCAGTGAGAAGCAAGTATGTGCAGAGTAACAAGGTCAGTCTATCTAGCAGATCAAGCATGTGACCATGGCCCTGAAGCCACTCTTCCACCCCCATTCCGCCACCCCCCTCCTTCCATTCCTGCTCTCTGTGACCTCTGGGCCTCAGGAATGAACCACAAGTGAACTGAGAGTGGTGCGGCAATTCTCAGAAACTTCCAGAGCCCTCTCACCTCTCAACCCCGGCTGGTCTTAGCCTCTCTCACCCCTGCAACAGCTGGAGTGGCTCAAAGAGCTCTGCTCGCCCCAGGGAAGCCAACTCGAGACACATTCACCTTTAATGTGCACAAACGTAGCAGGAAACACACATGTGTATCACATCGATAAAGAAGGGCGAAACCTTCTTTACAATGGTTTCAGATTGATTAAAAAAGGGCTAGTGAAATACAGTATGCTTGGAATGACCAATCATCCACAAGCACACCTATTGCTCAAAAATCAAATGTTATCTCCATTTATGTATTTGTCTGAATGTGAGCAGTTGACAAGAGTCATGTCAAAGTTTAAGTACCTACCGGTACTTGCCCATTCTATTTCATATTGGGAGCACTGAATGATGTGAATGTACAGTATGTTCTGGACATGACATGTCAGACTCAGTGGTTGTGTATCTAATGTTTCCAACTTGCACAAGATCTGTTTTTCATTTTCTCACAGTGAATTGTGTGGTGGAAAGATTCTGCCCCATGGACATAAGACATTTTTGTTCGTGGTGCTGGCACCGATGTTTATAATTTAGGCGAACATCAGCCACTCTATGAATCCTGACTCAGTAACATTTTTACAGGCCATATACAGTCAAATGTATCTAGAAAAAGTGTTGTCCAGCCCTAACTAACAAAATGTCACCAATGAAACCAGTGGCCTAAAGAGGACAGAGAATGAACTTTGCCTCTTTATTCACAGAATGGCAAACAGTCGCGTTATGTGCTCACTGAATGCAGAGTGTGAAGAATCTTCCTCCATGTGTGCTCTAAAGAACACAGGAGTCAGAGAGTACAAACGATACGACCCTGTTTTACAGGTCATATAAATTCTCTCCTAAGTAGTGTACCTGAAGCACAGCCACGTCAACATGTAAATATCACCGTCAGCACAGAAGATACATCCATCCTTACAGAAAGACCACATGTTACAGATTAAGATACACACACACACATGCACACACACACGGATACGCTGTTTTTAGCCGTGACAGCTTTGGCAGTTGGAGCACTCTGAGATACAGACCCCACGGGTCAAGGTCAAATCAGATGATCTCTGGAATCCACTGCCTGGGATTTGGTTCACCTTACTCACCCCTGAACCTCACCTGTCTGTCAACAGTCACTGGAATGAGACAACTTTGGTGAGCTATGGATGAAGCACATGAAGATCAATGCGTTCTCAGATTCTATGTACCTGGAAATTGCACTCTTAATGTAGACACGCATCCTTCTTCAATACACTCCATGCATATGTCAGGCATGCTATATTTATGTTGGTGTATTTTATTTTATATTCATGACAATACTGCATGAATTCAGCAAACCGTTTTGAGACTCAATATACCGTAGTCCACAAGGCCAAACAATCCGTCCTTTGAATGTTCACATCCTTATGCACGTCCATAGCCAAGGCAATACATCAACCGGCATCCAGTATAAGACAGGGTTTTACATTATTTCCTCTTGAGGCTTTCACTTTCAGAGATGAAATCTCTTGAATTGTTATTTTTGAATGAGTTATTTTTGGAGTGTGATTTGGTCTCTTCTGATCAAATGTGTATCAACCCTTTTTACTTGGAGCTGGAGGTCACTTGTTCATTTTTTTCGCACACTTTTATCAACGTAATGTTATTCAGTGTTTATTGTCACGTGCCGTTCTGTAACCTTTTATTTCGTGATATGCTCGTGTGATATTTTGTCAGATTCCATATCTACTGAAGCATAGAGTTTAAACTGCAATGAATGACATTAAAATTATCATCATCTGTAATCACAAAAAGCTGGTAGGTTGTGATCGTGGGGTAATAGAAAGGTCATGCTTTTGTCGGTGCTACTGGAAAAACTGCAGCAAGCTTTCTCACCCCAGCATGCGAATGAGATACTACTGCTCACCACAAGCCCCTCTACTGCAGGGTGCCCTATATAACCATGACAACAAGGGGCAGAGCTGTTCTGAGTCCAAAATATGAATCCAAGTCTGAATCTGAAGACAACAATAGCATCGATGTATTGTCACAGCCAAGGTTGACCTTTTTTAACAATACACTTTGTGACCTTTATGGACAGAATTTCTAAGCGCAACCGAGGTGTTGGAGGTCTTGTGTTTGGTGGCCTCAGTATTACATCTCTGCTTTTTGCAGATGATGCGGTTCTATTGGCTTAACTTTAACGTGCTAAGCACAACTGTCAAAACATAAAAAGAGACAAAATAAATCCTTTCAAATTAATGTGATCTATAACTTCTAAAACTCCTTTGAAAAAAAAAGGAATGGTGTCAAGAGGACCAGTTAAAATACAAAAAAAACCTGAGATAATGTGGTGCCTCTTAAAAATTGGGGTGGGGTTGCTGTCCTGTATTTAGAATTAAACAATCACATTCATAATCATGTTCAATGGGAGTTCACACACAATCAGTCGAGTGCTCATTGAGAACCACTGACTCAGTTGATAGTAAAACACATTAAAATTGTCCTCTTTCTCATGAATGGTTATGTTTTCACATACTGTGATTAGCAAATAAAAAATATGCAGGCTACATGCAGACAGCTTTGTCATGGAGCTGGGACAAAAGATGACATTTTAATGGCGGTGCTTCAATAGACACTACAGTATATATGTATGGACTAACAATGCCGCTTACTCGTCAGGATAAGCGAAACCACTGGCAGCCATTTTATGTTGCCACTTGTTCAGCCCACCTGAGTTGAATACATTCATTTCCCTGCAGTGTTTTCCGCATTATATTCTGTAGCAAAAATGCCACCGTGCATGGAATACAGTTGTATAAATAAGTCTAGGTGAAGCATTGCATGTACATTTCATTTGTAGTTGTCGCTGTTAGATTGCGGCGTGCATTGTTGGTGTTTGTCTGGTCACTTGCCGTTTTATTGTGAAAGAATGATCGTCCTCTCGTTTCAGATCACTTGCTCTTCCTCCTGTGCCAGTCGGATTGTCAGTCACGCCTTGATTATTTTCACCTGTTGGCCCTTACCTTGTGTTTAAATGGTCCTTTTGTCCTGTGCCAGTGTATTTTGTCCATAAATCTACGCCCTACAGTCCTTAATTCCTAAATTTCTCTCTCTCTCTCTCTCTCTCTCTCTCTCTCTCTCTCTCTCTCTCTCTCTCTCTCTCTCTCTCTCTCTCTCTCTCTCTCTCTCTCTCTCTCTCTCTCTATATATATATATATATATATATATATATATATACAGTATATAAAATATATACACACGCACACACACACTAAAAAAAATTATGAACTGGGCTTTTAGCATGTTTGCATAGACTGGTAACCTTCCCAACACTGATCATAGCAGATATGATTGTCAGGTTTGCATGAATGAAACAAGAATCCCTTTTCTGAAAAAAAAAAAAATGTTGTAATTGCAAATACAGATTTCAACTGCAAACAAAATGACATGCCAAGATATGACTTCAAGTCAAAGTCGAGTCAAGTCACTCATAAGTTTTGCCAAAGTCTTAAAATGTGCAATTCTATCCTTTCTCAAGTCCTGTGACTCGTATCCACCATGATAAACTGGGGTTCACCGTATGGACGTCCTTAAAAGACGTGCCCTTTAAGTACTCCAAAAATATACTTGTAAATTTTCTACATAATTTCTTTAGTGTACTATTTGAAAAATAAGGCTCCTCAGAGATCCTGTGCTAACTAGCACACACATGCGCTAGTGCTCTTGCACCGGAAAAGCTTGCCAAAATATCAAAATTAAGAATAATACCCCACGGCTGACTTTTGATTGCGCATGAAATGAAAATTGTTCTGTCAATTATGGTCAGCACATATTCAAGACATTCCTTCACCCTGAAACCTCCACCCCTTGTCCTTCTCTTTCAGTACGAGGTCAAAGTTTTCACCTTATCTGGAAGCCATCAGCAATACCAGTCCCACCTCTGTGACTCATTTAGTTGAAACTGTTGCAACTCGTTAAAATCTTACCCTCCTCTTCTTTTCTGAGGTGTTGAAATACCCTACACACATATTTGAGTGATCCTTACAGGAAAGGAAATCCAGTTCAAAGTTATAGCACTTATTGTCTCAACCACGGCAATGTTCGGAGGGTGGTGGAAGAGAGGGATTTTTTTTTTCCTGCTGTGATCCAGTTTACTATTTTGGCAGAGGCTTTCTTCTCACTGTGTGGTCATGTGGGAGATCAGTGTTGCCGGTAGCGTTTGAGGACACTGGCTGACTGCAGTCTGACACAGAAGCTACATCGGCAGCGAGGGAAAGCGAGGCAGTGTTAAAGAGACATAAAGGAGCCAGAGCAAACTGAGCTCCAGGGTGAGGAATGCAAGTGATACTTTTCCGGATCTTTTTTATCCTTCCATTAACCATCTTTTCGGCCACCTCCTTCTCAACATCTCCTTCCTTGCACTTCAACTTCAGCCTTGCCAAACTTCAAGTTCAGCCATCCATCCATCCAGCCCCCTGTCTCGTCTTTCGCCCTCCCCCTTTCTCGCTCTCCTCAGACAGACACAGCTACCCTCCTGGACGTTTCCTTTCTGCTGGCCTGCCCCAACAAAGGTGCTCAGTCATGTGAAACCTAATCTCAAGCCCCCCAAAACCTGACCCTTGACCTCCTCAGTCTTCACACAGCCAGAGGGGGAGGGGAGCCAGGGCAGGAAAGGGAGGCTTTTGGGGAAAGGTCACATTCCCGAAGACACTTTTGTGTATGCACGTGTGTGTGTGTGTGTGTGTGTGTGTGTGTGTGTGTGTGTGTGTGTGTGTGTGTGTGTGTGTGTTTGTGTGCATGCATGTCTGCTTGATTATGTTTCCGTCCCAGAACTGCATTATATGACATTGAACTTATTGCTGTTGTTTTTTAACGTTGATCAAGTTTGCCAGCAAAGTATGTAAAGTTTAGTCTCATGCGAATGTGTTCGTTACTACGTATATTATATGAGTGTAGGTGCATGTTTGGGTGAAAACATTTCAGCCCCGAAGCGTTACTGCCTATAGACAAAACACAGACTTTGTTTTCTTGCTGGGCCAGTCTGGGCAGAGCTCCTCTCTTACACCCTGGCCTGGAAGTGCAATCTTCAGATGTGTGCATGCATGGGTGTGTGTGTGGGTGTGTGAGTGTGTGTGGCACTGAGTGTCAGCTGTCCTGGGTGATTAGTGCTTTCATATTGTGCCGAGGAGTCCGGACGAGGCCCCCTCTTCACCGCTCGACCGCACAGCTGCAGTCTGCCTCTCCATCGCTACTCTTCAGCCTTCCTTTTCTCGCAGACACTCAAAAAGCAAGTCCGATCCAGAGTCTAAAACTAGAGGAAGAAGAATGGAGGTAATCAGAAGAGCAGCAAATGAGGACTAGGGTCATATTATGAGGATTAGAGAGGGGATTCAACACACAGGGTTTCTCCTGGACAGGATTTCCTCAGCTATGCTTGGGAGACCAACCTTGCTTTATACACACACAGGCAAGTCAGGACACAGGGATGAAGTTGGAGAGTAAGTGAGAGCAAAAGCGGGAGGATGGTCGCTATATCTTCCATAAATTTTGTGAACTACAGTATACCGGTACCCTCAGTTACCTACAGGAACCAACACAAACCTATATGTACCCCCTATAAAAGCAGCCAAAAAGTAGCGTTCATTGATTTTCCTCAGTCAGTTTACGTATGGATTTGAAGTGCCAAGTATGTCTGCTATGTATGGGTTGTTAGTGCTTTCGCATTTGTAAGCTGGCCATTGTTGGTCTCTTGACATTGAACTTGGAAGATGGGGAGGGTGCGGGAGTACACACACAAGCTAACAATTCCTCTCCCAACACCCACCCGACCAGCCCCACTTCCTTACAACTCTGCTTTATCTTAACTGTCAACACCTGGCCTAAGCAGGAACCTCTTTCTATCTGTGAACTTTAATCTGGCCCTGCTAGGCAAACAGCACCATGGCTAGGACAAGAAGAGTGATTACTCTGTCACATTGCCCTCCGGTGCCTCAGCAGGCAGGGGAGGGAAGATTGGAAGAAAAGGGATTTGGACACGGGAAGACATTTATAAAGTTGAATACGGAATATCTAAAAAAAATGGACGGGCACATGTTGTGCGCTGAGACAAGAAAACAAGCTGAAAATGTGGTGTGGAAGGACAGCAGGCAGGACAAAGATGAGAGCTGATAGGGAAAGAAACAGGATGAAATATACTTTGGTAACTTGAAAGAGCCACATGAGAGTGACCTCTTTTCATGAGGAGTTTGAAGGATTTCATAATAAATGGATAAGAAATGGAAATGGATTTTATTGGACACTCATGGATAAAATACAACATCGCTGGTTTCGCATCTATTCACATTTTGAATAACTTGTTCATGTAAGAAATAATGCAAAAAGAATCTGGCAGCAGGATTTCGGGGAGAATAAGAGGTGGAGGACAAGCAACTACTGCGCATCCATGACATATTGGCACATTATGCTTTTCTGGTGCTCCATGTGAACAGACATTTTTAACAGCACTGTTATGTTTCCAAAACAGAAAGGAGCAAAAACTCAATATTACGACTCATTTTTGTCTTAATCTGTCCACAGGGCTCGATTTTTGTGACCATCATAAATGCTGCGCAACTCCTGGCTTAGCTGTGCGGAGGTGGGTTAGACTCCATTATGTTTATTTGGCAGACAAGTGCCGGCCAGCAAATCTGCGAAAGGAAGGGCTGCCATTGCTGTGGGAGTGGTCAAAACCAACTTCAAGCATGGTTAGTCAAAGCAGCTCCTTTGATTGCCTTTAAATGGGGCCCACCAGTCACATACTGCAATCTACTCCCCTAATTGTTCATGTGCTCATAGTTGTGCCTCCCAGTTGGATGATAATTAAATTATTATACAACAATTTGGAAGGATACATGCAAGCCAGCCGTCACTGGAATCGTCACTAAGCTGGTCAATACTGATGGACCTTCTTAGTCCATCACTGACTTACTGTTTCACTGACGACTTCCTGAAACACATACCGCATGCCTCACATGTGTTTGTGCGATGGAGTTTCTTCAAGGGGAGAGGGTGAGTGGCTTCTCGGACAGAAAAAAATTGCTAGTCAATCTGGTGACTGGTGGTTGTGTTGGTTGCTAAATGCTATCTTGGAAGACAGTTCAACAGCCATGTAAACAAGTCAATACACTCACCAGATATGTCAACTATCCCACTCCCCATTCTCCGAGTCTGCTCCTTTTTTGTCTCGGTCCCAGCCTGTTTAGGAAATTGGCTCTATTGTACACGTCTTTGTCCCACAGATCACAATGCTATTGTTCCACATTGTTTTCATTAAACCACACCACGTGTGACATTGTATGTACGTTCTCAATGATGTCGCGGATGCGATGCTGCCGAAGAAAAAAAAGAAGACAGTCTTAAAAGAGTGGTGATGAACTGTAATAATTTGTTTAATAAATATTATAAAACTCTAAAAATAACAACCGCAATTTAATGATTCAGAAAGTGTGGTTAAAGTAACGATGTTGGACTGGCT